>PVJS01001124.1:84178-104973 GCA_004027185.1 Glis glis | reverse complement strand
GACAAGTACTGGGATAACACGTGTGCATCACCACACCCTGCGAAGGCAAGGCCTTTTTTAAAAGCCAGGATGCACTGGGCATGGTGGCGCACGCCTATAATCCCAGTACTTGGGAGACTGAGACAGAAGGATTACAGGTTCAAGGACAGCCTCAGCAATGTAGCAAGACTCTCAGCAACCTAGTACTACCCTGTTTCAAAACAAAAATAAAAAGAGCTGAGGTGTAGCTCAGAGGTGGCATGCCCCTGGGTTCCATCCCTAGTAACACACACACACACACACACACACACACACACACACACACACGCCAGAATGCTCAGGTGAGAATTGAATCATTCACTGAACTCTAGAAACATGTTCGTGACAAGGCTGGCAATACACTGCAAGAAACAGTCATCTCAGGAGCACACTTTCCAGTTTGCTGAGGATGTTCTAATCTGTTATTATTCGTCCTTGCAACTGCCCCCAGAGGTAGGCAGGGCAGGTTTCCTCATGTTCCATTTACAGATGAAGATACAGTGGGTCATAGAGCTCAAGTGAGTTGTCCAAGGTCAGAGACACGGAGGTAGAGCCAGAATCCAAATCACAGTTGGCCCGACTCCAAGGCTGGGGCTGCTGCCACTATTTTTCACTCTTTCTCCATCTTGGGCTCTGACCTGGTTGGTGACCTCGACTCAGAGATTCAGTGCCATCTTGAGCTCCTGGAGGACGCTCCCTGAAGAAGACATCCTTTCTCTCCAGAGTGTGAGCCCCTGTCAAGAGGCCAGGGGATGAATAAACTTCCAGAGTGTCCATTATAAAGCCCCCCTCCCCCCACCCTGGGCTTTTCAGCCTCCTGTGTTTGACAGTCAGAAAAGGACAGTGTCCTGGGGCCACATCGTCCCCAGAACTCCCCCAGGCTGGCCAGACTGTCACTGAGTGAGAGAAGCCGAGCCCAGGACAGGATGGGCAGCTACTTTCAGCTGAAAATCAGAAAGAAATCCCAGCCTTGTTGCTTTATTTTGGTTTAAAAATCAAGTCGTGTGACAATGGAAACTCTCTCCCGGCTGCCCTCCCCTCTCTGCCATGTTGACAGAAGACCAGCTTGCTAATTCGGGCTGGGGTTTTTCCCTGCCTGGCTGTTTTTCTCTTTTATCTTCATCAATTGAAGAGAGCCCCTCTGCCTTTCAAACTGTCAGAAGGCATCTGGGGTTTTGTGTATTTTTTTTTCTCTTTCACATAATTCTGTGGGTCTCTTCCCAGATACGTATTTTCTCTCAAACTACCTCTCACTTGTTTAAGTTTCCGCCCATGTGACTTCCAGCATGAATTACCAGAAACCACAAGAGAGAGCGCGCGCAAGCCCCAAAGTGAGCGAGATGTCCCAGTGGGGAGCAGTCCCTCTGCACCCCAGAGCGAGGAGGACGCAGGGGTCCGCGGTGGCTACAGGGGAGGCACCTGTGGAGGGTGGAGGGCTGGTGGCCTGGGAGCAGTCAGGAAGGGAGGCCAGCTGGTGACAAGAGAGTCCAGAGGCGTCTGGGGCCCTGTGCGTGAGAGCCGGAAGATTTCAGCCATGCCTCACAGCTCCGACAGCAGCGACTCCAGCTTCAGCCGCTCTCCCCCTGCTGGCAAGCAGGTAGGGTCCCCTTCCTACTTCTCAATCTCCTGGGGGCAGCGAGAGGGGCAGGATTCCTTGTCCAGCCCCAGAGAGCTGTGGAGGGAGGAAGCGGCTCGTGGCATTAGCACTCATCAGACTCAGGACTCACATTTGCTGTGCCTGGTGGTGGAGACCCTCATCCAGCCTCCTGTTCTGCCAAAGCCCGCATTTCTCTCCGTTCCCCGATGGTACCCAGGGCCTCTGCCTCGCTGGGGTTCCCACCACGAAGCTTTCTAGGAAGCAAAGGGGAGGATGGAGATCAAAGAACTTGGAGGAAGGGGGCCGCCCTTCTGCCAGGCAGCAGGCAAGTGAGCGGAGGAGCTTTCAAGTGGGCTGCGAGCGTGCACAACCCCAATCCTAGACCTGTCGTGTCCTGGGAAGAGCCAAAGGAGCAAGACAGAAAGGGGGAAGGGGAAGGGGTGTAAGTTAGACTGGAAGAGGACCCCAGCACAGAAGGAACTCTCTGCTGAGGCACCCAAGTCTCTGTCACCTGTACGGCCAGCAGGGTGAGAGGGATGCTGGGGCTGTGGCCATGCCTCTTTTCCTGGTGGTTTCTGGACAGGAGCAAGGAAATAAAGGAAGAAATGGCCCTGGAAGCTCGTTGGAGATATTTGCTAGTAGCTCATCTCAGCTTTGGGGGGACCAGGGAGATTGGGGAAGGGTTCTGGGAGTGTTTAGAGTCTAGACAGATTTCCAAGTCAAAAGTTTTCATCTTGAGAGTTGCCAAAAAGTGGGGCACCTTACCCCTCTCACAGTTTCTGGGGCTTTCTCTTTACCACTTTCTTGACATCCTTTGCTATAGGAAGCCCTCCTCCTCCTCCTCATCCAACATATATCCGTAGATTAAAATCTCCTCTATTGCTGTGTGGTTTAAAAACTGCATTCTTAGCCAGGTATGGTGGCTCACGCCTGTATTCTCAGTACTTGGGAGGCTGAGGCAGGAGGATTGCAGGTTCAAGGCCAACTTCAGCAACTTAGCAAGACCCTGTTTCAAAATAAAATAGGGCTGGGGGTGTAGCTCAGAGGTAGAATGCCCCTGGGTTAAATCCCCAGTACAAAAAAAAAAAACCCAAAAAGAACTACATTCTTTCCTTAATGCAGATAAAGGGGCTTTCAAAATACTGCAGCCAAAATAAAAGTTAATAAACATCTGATAGGGCATCTATCATGAGCACCTAACAAAAGTGCAGGGTGTGTGTGTGTGTGGGGGGGCAGAGCATGGTGGTACACGCCTGTAATCCCAGCCCTTGGGAGGCTAAGACAGGAGGATGGCAGGTTCGACGCCAGCCTCAACAACTTAGCACAGCCCTCAGCAACTTAGTGAGACCCTGTTTCAAAATTAAAAAAAAATAGAGCTGGGTGTGTAGCTCAGTGGTAGAACACCCTAGGGTTCAATCCTGAGTAACACCCCCCCAAAAAAAAGAAATCAGCAGAGTGTTAGAAGTCAGGGTGGAGACCTCTAGAGGGCAGACAATCCAGTCCTCTGTTCAAGATGGTATCAGAGTGGCTGAGACTGCCTGGAAGTCGGCTTTGCTCTTCTTAGGAAGGAAATTACTCATGGCTTCCATGGTAACCTGGTCCCCTGTCCCCCTCAGAGGAAGAGCACTTCCTTCCTATCTAACCCAATGCCCTCCTACTGCAATGACCTGGAAGCACTGGCTGTGTCGATCTGTGCCCCTCTGGCTTGCAGGGATGTTCCAGGGAACAGGGCAGGAGCTGCAGAAGGGCTTCTCTCCCATGCCATGCTAACCTGCAGCATCCTGAGAAAGCTGTGGCTAGCCTCTGTGGCTATACCCATCTATGGGGTGTAATCAGAGAACACCCAAAGGTCTCCTTACCCTCCCAGGCACTCATCCATGACCCACCGCAGCAGGTAACCTCCACCTCACCTAATGTAGTGCTTGGCATTCTATTTGTTTTTTCCTTTTTTTTTTTTTTTGGTGGCACTGGGGATTGAACCCAGGGGCATTCTACCCCTGAGCTATACCCCTGTCCCTTTTATTTTTTATTTTGAAATAGGGTCTTGCTAAATTGCTGAGGACCTCACTAAGTTGTTGAGGCTGGCCTCGAACCTGTGATCCTCCTTTCTCAGCCTTCTAAGTGTTGGGATTACAGGTGTGAGCCACCACATCCGGCTTGGCATTCCATTTGTACTAAGCATTGTGCTCAGGGCCGTGGGGAAGGACAAGCTGGCTGAGCACCATGGAGGGAATGAAGGAAAAGCAAAGGCAGCTCTAGGGTGGGGCCTCTGCCCAAGGATGTGGCAGAAGCCCTCATGGGGTACAAAGCAGCGATGTCGCTGGTGGCGAGGGGGTCTTGGGAAGGCTTCAGGCTCTACATCAGAAGTCGCGACACTGCCGATTTCTGTGAGCTCACGGGCCAGTTCTTAGAGCCTCAGTGTCCTCAGTATAAAATGGAAATAATAATACCCGCCAAACCGAACGGAGGAATTAAACAGGAGCACCTCTGAAAGCCCTCGAGCAGCAGCTGGCACATAATGGGTGCTCAACAAAGCTTTGAAAAAAAGTAACAGCAAGAAGGTTCCAGGCCAAAAAATGAGAGGTGAGGGTGGAGCAGCCCTGCCCTGGAGGAGAGGCGATGAAACGCACTTCATTGCCTTAAGCATGTTTGCCAAAAATAGCCTTATCTAGGCCTCGAGGTCTCATGCCTCCTTCCTGTAACTTTTGGCCAAAAAAGGAATAGAGAGACCCGAGGATGTATAACGGGGCATGGGAAAGTGTGCCCCTCTGCACGCAGGCTTTTTGTAAACAGGGAGATGGATGGGTGCACGAAGAGAGGAAGACATAGCAGGATGGATGGAAGGATGGATGGAAGGATGGATGGATGGATGGATGGATGGATGGATGGATGGATACCAAGTGCCACAAAGCCTGCTTTAACTCAGGAAAGCAGAGCAGACTCACCTACCCCCCATCACCTCTGCTTCCCAGGACTCATCTGATGATGTGAGAAAAGTTCAGAGGAGGGAGAAAAATCGCATTGCTGCCCAGAAAAGCCGACAGAGGCAGACACAGAAGGCCGACACCCTGCACTTGGTGAGTGTCCAGGCTTCTCTTCATCCTCTTGGGCCGTCGCTTTGCTCCCCATGCCATGGGCCCCTGGACCACAGCTTTGGTTCTGCCTGTGGGGCTGTGCACGTGGGGAGGGTAAGTGGAGGGCAAAAGTCCTGGGTGAGGTGGAGAGGGAGGGGTCTCCTGTGAGTGTACTGGAAAGTTCTGTAGTGGAGAATGGGCCAGGAGGCTGGAAAAAGAAATGAGCCTTTCGACCCCAGAGTGCCAGATGGGTAGACGAGTTGGGCGTTGACTGGGTGGAAGGCAGGACCATCTGCTCAGAGAGAGAGGGCGGCCAGAGAGAGCTCCATCCACCAGGAGCCATTGCGAGCAGAAGGCAGGGCTGCCTTTGGGAGGAATTTAGGAGATGGTAAGTAGCTGGGCCTGGTGGCACACACCTGTAATCCCAGTACTTGGGAGGCTGAGACAGGAGGATCACAGGTTCCAGGCCAGGATGTGGTAATTTAGAGAGACCCTGTTTCAAAATAAATAATAAAAGGGGTGGGGTATAACTTGGAAGTAGAATGCCCCTAGGTTTAATCCCCAGTATTAAAAATAAAATAAAATAAAAAGAAGAAGATAGTAAGTGCTTTGGGGAGCCTGTTATCCTGCAGTGCTAGGACCACACATAATCTCATCCCTATATAATCTGGGAGAGTAGCTGGGTAGCCTCCCAAACATCCCTGCATTTGGGACAAGGAAGACTACAGGATGCTGTACCTTACTCCTTACTTCTAAGCATCATCAAAGATGAAATTTCTATCATTAATGCTATCCTGAGGGGTCTGTGAAAGATGTAATTTCAAGGGCACTTATCTGGGAAGATTGTGTTACCACTAGACTCTTGACTTGGGCTGGTGGAGGGCCTGGGTGGGACTGAGCTGCAGTCCACTGGTGGTCCAAGGCCCTCATTAGTGCTTCTAAGTCCTGACCATGTGCTCCATAAAGTAGTGTTTTCTCCTCCTCTCCCACACCTTCCCACCTTCCCTCTCTTCACTCTACCCTAATTCAGTTCTTGTTCAATCAACTTTATTCCCCTGGTTCCCTCCTCTCCCATCTCCTCACCCATTCCTCTAGCAGCTGTATCTTTCTGTCCTTTCTGAAATGTTTGTATGCCTCTAATGGTCTAGTAACTCCAAGTGCTGTGTGTATGTATGTTCCTATCACTCTGAATTTCATCATGATGTGAGATTACAATGCACCAATGAAAGTATATTTTAAAAATGCAATTAGCACCCAAAGGGAATAAGCTTGTATTTATTTGGATGGTTAGCATGGCAACCAGCCAGTTAGCATAGCTGTTTTCACCTTACCAAGAATAAATAAGATGTACTTTTTTTGGGGGGAATGCTTTTTTTTTTTTTTTAGCTTTGTGAGGAAACCAAAAACAGGCTGCACTGACCTCTCTGATCAATGCTTGTGTTGTACTTGAAATGCACTCGGCATATCCTCCATTGCGAGCTAACAGAGTTATAAGTTCATAAATATGTGTCAAACTGAAAAAAGAATAAATGGACAGCAAGTCTGTACCAACTATGATCAGCACTCTAAATGTTAAGCTGCTGGTGTCCCTGCTGTGAACACACTCCCCGTGATTTCCTTGTGGCTTAGAGTCTCACGACATTCCTGTGTACTATTGTAAACTTGAACATCTCTGATCTGTCACTTTCTCGATCTGAGTCGGCTTCTTATTTAATATTCTTCAGAGTAAGCAAACAAACAAATACCAACCTAAAAGGATAAAATGTTCCTTTTCTTTGTGCAAGTTGACAATGTCCTGAGACTAGCAAACTGCTATGAACTTTATACGTTTGTAATATTAAAAAAAAGAAGTTAGGTATGGTGGCACACACCACCATGATATACTGGGATTATAATCCAGGTATTTGGGAGGCTCACAAGACAAGGAAGATCACAGATTTGAGGCCAGTCTCAGCCATTTAGCAAGACCTTCAGCAACTTAGTAAGACCCTGTTTCAAAAATTAAAAAAAAAAAAGAAAACGGGTTGGGGGTATAGATCAAAGGTAGAATGCCCCTGGGTTCGATTCCCAGGAGGAGGAAGAAAAAGAAGAAGGCAAGTAGAGCTCGGGAGCTAGGTGGTAAAGAGGACATGGTTTGAATCCCAGCTTGGCCACTGGCTATCTGTGTGACTGACCAGAGACAGTCTCAATGTCCCCGAGACTCCGGTTCCTTATCTAGAGAATGGGAAATGACAGGAACTATCTCGTAGAGATAGTGCAGATAGAGAGCTCAACACAGTGCCTGGCATACAATAAATACTAAAAAAGTTCAAGCATAATAAGAACGATAACAATAATTAGTAGTATAAGAAGCAAGTTAAAATCACAACTAAGACTACACACACACACACACACACACACACACACACACACACACACACCTACCTACACATATTTTCATAGAATCTCAGGGTCTCAGGGTTGAGATTTTTTTTTTTTTTTGCGGTACCGGGGATTGAACCCAGGGGCGTTCTACCTCCGCGCTACACCCCCGGCCCTATTTTTTATACTTTATTTTGAGACTGGGTCTCACGAAGTGCGGAGGACCTCACTAAGTAGAGAGAGAGAGAGAGAGAGAGAGAGAGAGAAAGAGCTGAGGCTGGCCGCGAACCCAGATCCTCCGGTCTCCGCCTCCCAAAGTACTGGGATTACAAGCGTGCGCCACCACACCCGGCGAGGCGAGATATTTCTTTTTATGTGTAGTACTGGGGATTGAACCTAGAGGCATTCTACCTCTGAGCTACATATCCAGCCCTATTTTTTTTTTTAAACAGGGTCTCACTCGGTCCATGAGAGTCTCATTACTTGCTGAGACTGCTCTAGAACCTGTGATCCTCCTGTTTCAGCCTCCCAAGTACTAGGATTACAGGCATGTGCCACTGCACCTGGCTTGGTTTGAGATATTTCCTAAAGGCTAGAAAATCCAAGCACACTTTTGGATGCCTAAGAATCTGCTACAACCCACCTTGCAAGGGATCAGGTCACTTTAAGTGATGGAGAGTTCACTTCCTCCTAACACATATGCAGAGGAGACTTCCCTGTCTTGGATTGCACCCTGTCTCCCTGTAAATTCAACCAACATTTCTTTGTCCATCCCCTCAGGGGCATATCAAGGAGCTAACATATATGTCTCTTTGATACAGCAAGGTTTTTGTCTTTGACTCAGTTATCTCTCTCTGTAAGACAAGAGTTAGAACCAGCTGGGTATGGTGGTACAAGCCTGTAATCCCAGTACTTGGGAGACTGAGACAGGAGGATCACAGGTTTAAGGGCAGCCTCAGCAACTTAGCGAGACCCTATTTCAAAATAAAAAATAAAGTAGGGCTGAGGGTATATCTCAGAGGTAGAATGCCCCTGGGTTCAATCCCCAGTACCAAAAAAAAAAAGAAAGAAGGAAGGAAGGAAGGAAGGAAGGAAGGAAGGAAGGAAGGAAGGGAGAGAGAGAGAAAGAAGGAAAGAAAGAAAGAAGGAGAACCAAAGATTTAGCCCAATTATGCTGCTGGCTGTAACTACATTGGGGTAATCTCTGGAACTTGGGGGTCCGTGGAGCCCTGAGTCATGGAGTCAGCATGATTCCACACTCACACCCCAGCCTTGATCTCTAGAATGTTCCCATTTCTCCTGCATCTCCTTCCCCACTCCTTTTTTTCGATCACCGCAGTGTTCGTCTTCACTCTGCCCAAAGAGCAGGTCACATCAGAGTCCACACGGCAAGCCCAGGGACTGCTGTCAATGCAGCTTGTGTTTCTTTGCTTCAGGTAGAAGCAATGTGTAAATCGCCACCATCAAACAGAGGGGTTGGCTGTGGTTTGAACTGTTGGTTTCCTCTTAGTTGACAATCACCCTTCTTCTTCATCCATTATCCTCTTAATTATGTTTGTGATTCCGGTAGAAAAGCTTCTGGTTTACCACCAGTGTCTTAGGTTTCAAGGCTGGGTTTGCCCTTGGACCCTTTTCATGCTGGCTTCACATGCTGAGGTTCTGGAACTTTCTCTGGCCCTCAGACACAACCACCACACTCCTCCACCCAGACTGTACAGACCGGGGTTTAGAAGCTACTGAGAGTACAGTATCAAGTAAGGACCATGTTCAGCTTAGGGTTCTA
Source organism: Glis glis (assembly GCA_004027185.1). NCBI lineage: Eukaryota > Metazoa > Chordata > Mammalia > Rodentia > Gliridae > Glis > Glis glis. The sequence continues at coordinate 96,140 of PVJS01001124.1, read as the reverse complement.
GCCTCAGATAGGCTGGGGTGACATTGTTTTCTTGGTTTCAACTGTTACTATTATCTATCGTGTATGTGTGTATGTGTGTGTGTGTGTGTGTGTGTGTGTGTGTGTGTGTGTGTGACTGGATATTGACCCCAGGGGCATTCTACCTCTGAGCTTCACCCCTAGCCCACATATATATATATGGGCTATATATATATATTAAATTTGAAACAGGGTCTTGTCAAGTTGTTGAGGCTGTCCTTGAACCTGTAATCCTCCTGTCTCAGCCTCCCAAGTACTAGGATTACAGGCATGCGCTACCACATCTGGCTACTATTATCTATCTTAAAGTCCCCAGACAATTATCTTGTCTTTCCAGTGAGAGTATGGGATGCTTGCTATTTAAGAGTTTGAGTGTCTGTCCGATAAATGACTTACACCAAGACACTGTACAGTGATTGTTTTTAAAATGACAGAGGAGGGAAGGAGCCTCTCATGATGATTGTGGGCTAATCTGACATAAAATAGGTCAGGTGATTGTTTTTGCAATTGTGACAAAAAGAGAGCCCACGTGCTGTTTAATTCTCCTTCTGTTTACTGTCTCGCACAAGTACCCATCACACTGGGCTCCTTTCTCCATCAGGTAGAGTACAGTCATGGACTAGAAATGAGAAAGGCGTAACTTGACCAGCTAGTTCCTAAAAATCTCACTAGCTAATAAGTGGATCCAAGATAATCAGCTAAAAAACTTTTAGAAATAATATGAGAATGCAGACAGCTTCCAAAATTAGTACAAAAAATAATGACTTTTTGCCGGGCGTGGTGGCGCACGCTTGTAATCCCAGTACTTGGGAGGCGGAGACCGGAGGATCCAGGTTCGAGGCCAGCCTCAGCTACTTAGTGAGGCCCTCTGCAACTTCGTGAGACCTGGTTTCAAAATAAAGGATAAAAAAATAGGGCCAGGGTGTAGCTTGGAGGTAGAACCTCCCTGGGTTCAATCCCTGGTACCGCAACAACAACAAAAAAATAATGACTTTTTATATGCAAATCATAACCAATTAGTAAACTTAATGGAAGGAAAAATCTCAATTATAATACCACCACCAACAACAACAAATTTAAAGGAATAATTTAATAAAAATATGCAGAGGGGTTATTTATTTATTTATTTATTTGTACTGGGGATTGAACCCAGGGGCATTGTACCTCTGAGCTATACCCAGTCCTTTTTTATTTTGAAACAGAGTCTCACTAAGTTGCAAAGAGCCTCACTAAGTTGCTGAGACTGACCTCGAACCTGCAATCCTCCTGTCTCAGCCTCCCAAGTACTGGGATTATAAGCATGCGCCACTACACCCAGCTCACAGGGGTTAATTAAAAAAAACTTCAATTATCCTAGATGATTTTCAAAATATTCAAATACTAAATGGAAAGATATATCTTATATAAATATAATAATTTTCATTAAATTAATCTATAAACTCAATGTGATCCAAATAAAAACTCGGTAGGGTTTTCTGGGAGCTGGGGGAGAACTATTTAAGGTATTCTAAGTTCCTAGTGAAAAAGAACTACATGAAAATTGCCAAGAAAATTCTAAAGAAGGGTAGTGAGCCAGATGTGGTGGCACACGACTATAATCACACTATTTGAGAGGCTGAAACAGGAGGATTGCAGATTCAAGGCCATCCTTGGCAACTTAGCAAAACCCTCAGCAACTTAGTAAGACCTATTTCAAAAAAAGAAAAATTGAAAAGTGCTGGGGGTATAGCTCAGAGATATAACACTCCTGGGTTCAATCCCCAGTACCAGGTGGGGAGGTGGAGGAGGGGGCAGGAAGGAAGGTAATGAGAGATTAGCTGACTAAATTAAAACAATGTGGAAAAGACAGAACATTAGGCAGGATAGATTACAGAAACAAACCCAAAAACAAATTCCAATTTTAAGACCCAAATGGCACATGACAATTCCTAAGTCATTAGTATAACTACAAAACCACCAGGATGGCATTTCAAACCAGTGAGAGAAAGCTGAATTATTCAATAAATAGAGTTGGGACAACTGCCTAGTCACTTGGGGGAAAAAGAAAAAGTTGGATCCTTCATTCCTCATATAATTCACACAGATAGATTAAATTTAATAAACAGAAAAACAAAATAAATTAAAAAGTGCATGAGGAGCTGGGCGTGGTGGTGCACACTTGTAATCCCAGTACTTGGGAGGCTGAGGCAGGAGGATCACAGGTTTGCTGCCAGCCTCAGCTACTTAGTGAGGCCCTCCGCAACTTAGTGAGACCCTGTTTCAAAATAAAGAATAAAAAATAGGACTGGGAGTGTAACTCGGAGGTAGAATGCCCCTGGTTCAATCCCCAGTACCCAAAAAAAAAAAAAAAAAGAAAAAGTACATGATCATTAAGAAAAGTCTATCTTGGTATGAAGAAGTCTTTTTCAAATATAATACAAACCCTGAAACCATAAAGGAAAAGCCTGATGTACATTACCTTTATATGTAAAAAGTGAAAATTTCTGCATAGCTCAAAATACAATATGTAAAATCAAAGGCAAATGTCAAACTGGATAAAAATATCTGTAACATGACCAAAAAAAGGCATGTTCACTTAATATATGAAAGCTCTTATGAATAGGAAAATGATGAACTATCTGAAAGAAAAATGAGCAATGATTATGAATAGACAATTTTCAGAAAGAGAGAAGTAAATGGCAAATAAATACATAAAAAATATGCTAGGCCTCACTTAGGGAAATGTTGATTAAAGCAAAAGTGAGATTTCTCTGCCAGATTGGCAAAAATAAAATGCTGCTGATGGCGATGTTGCCATGGCAACAGGAAAGTAGGAACCTTGGCATACTACTGGTAGGAGTAGAGTTGGTACAACCCCATTGCAGGGCAATTTGACCATGTCCATCCAAACTCTAAGTACACATACCATGTGGCTCAGCACTTTGCCATCTAAGAGTCTATGCACAAACATACAAATTACACAATTATGTACATTTAAAGATAATCATTAATGCATTGTTTTTTATAGCAAAGATAGGAAACAAGTTAAATATCCAGCAGTACAAGAGTGATTAGTTTGTCCATTCAGTGGAATACTAGGGAGCTGGTAAAATAAGAGTTACATCTGAGTGTGTTGATCTGAAAAGATTACCAGATTTCTATATTCATAAATGAAAAAGGTATGAATATGGTACCTAGTTTGCTCTAATCTGTGTTTTTAATAATAAGAAAGTATGTGTGTGTGTGTGCGCATAAGCGTACAAATAAAAATTTTCAAATAGATTACCAAAAACATTGTTAATATTTTTTCCTGAAAAGTAGGACTAAAGCTCTAGGTTGGGAGGGAGATATTTTGCATTTGCTTTCCTTTTCATTAATTTGGGTTTTTAAAAATCAACTGCTTGTATTTTTATAATGTAGATATTGACATTCTCAATATTGATCATTGCTATATATGCAGTAGGATGCTTTCTTCTCTAATTTTGCTATCACACATCAATCAGTCCTCCACTGTGACTTTTAACCCTTGGACATACTACATAGACTTCTCAGTCCTTCGGGAGAACCAGCTGTCGGTGGGGATTTGAGAGATCTGAGGTCCACAGTACTAGATGAGGCCCTGTAAGGAATGCCAAACCAGTTTCCTTGGTGGAGCCATACTGGTGATTGTACCGGCTCTCTGGTGCCGTATGGCAGAGACGATTTTGAGTCCATGTCCAGCGCCAGTGGAAAAGAGAATTGAGATCAATTACAAAGCAGTGTTGCCAGGTGCGGTGAGGCACACCTGTAACCCCGGTGGCTCCGGAGGGAGCTGAGGCAAGAGGAAAACAAGTTCAAGGTCAGGCCAGCCTGGGCAACTAAGTGAGACCCTGTCTCAAAATAAAAAGTTAAAAGGGCTAGGGATGTAGCTCAGTGGTACAGTGCTTGTCTAGCATGTGCAAAGCCCTGGTTTTGATCCCCAGTATTGCAAACAAACACAAACAATAAACAAAGAAACAAAGAAGGAAGGAAGCAAGGGAGGGAGGGAGGAAAGGAGGGAGGGAAGAAATATTCACAAAAAGGCTTTAAGTAGAGGAGATGGGGCAGTCAGCAATGGTAGTTCAGAGCCATACTGTTGGTAAGTCGAGTCTGGCCTCTAGAATGGAACCGGAAGCAAGTTATAGTAACAGGGACAACTTGGGACGCTGGAGGCTTGGGTACTTCTTTAGATGGGGATGAGCCAGGTACTTACCTGGGGCTGGCTCCTGAAGGAATCTCACACTAATTCAAGAAAAAAGAGAGGTCAACAAGTTCTAAGGCCTATGTTTAATGTCATATATGAAAGAAAAATCATGAGCGTAAATTATGTGTTAAATGAAGCTTTGAGTGATGCTGTGAGACATGAGGTGTTTACAATTGGAGGGAAACTGAGTCATGGAGAAAAAGAAATTCAGCAAAGATGTGAGCTTGCTGGCCCTCCATGGAAGGGTACTGTTGGGTTTGGCCTTCGGGGGAGGCTGGGAGAGAAGACTGCTATGGTCCTATTTCATCCCTGGAGTTCTTTTTCTCTCTGGGAGACTATGCCTTAATGCTTATCGGCATAGAGAAGTCATGGGTCAGTAAAGCACAAAAGGAATGTCCTGGCTACTTTCACCTTTTAAAAGTTCAGTGTAAAATCAGTGAACCATCTATGGAAAAGAGATGCCTCTCTTGGACTTCTATTGCTATGAATTTCTTTTTGAAAACATAATAATTGAGCCTGGTATGGTGGCTCATGCTTGTGGTCCCAGTACTTGGGAAGTGAGATAGGAAGATAGCAGGTTCAAGGCCAGTCTTAGCAACTTACACCCTCAGCCACCCTGAGCGACACCCTGTTTCAAAATAAAAAATAAATGAGTTTGGGGGTGCAGCTTGGAGGCAGAACGCCCTGGTACCAGACACACACACACACACACACACACACACACACACACACACACACACACTTGAACACATGACTGTACTAGGCATTGTATGTTAAGTACTCTGCCAACAGTATCTACTTAATCTGCACAAAAGTCTTATAATTCCTTGTGTTAGGTTAAATAACTTGTCCAAAGTTAGACAGCTTAAAACTTTAGTACCTATCTTCCTACCCACTACTGCCTTTCTCCAAGCTTGCATGAAGATATGTTTTCTTTCTTGTCTTTTTTTGTGCTACTGGGGATTGAACCCAGGGGTGCTCTACCACTGAGCTATAGCCACAGTCCTTTTGTTTTTATTTATTTTGCAACAGTCTCTCTAAGTTGCAGAGGCTGGCCTTGAACCTGTGATCCTCTTATCTCAGCCACCCAAGCACTGGGATTATAGGTTTGTGTCACTGTGCCCAACCAAGATGTATTTATTTTCCCTAGACTTTCTTCCTTGAATCTCTTCCTGAATTCATTTTTCTGTTTTTTCTAAACAAAGTTCTCCAAAATTTATGCTTTTCCCAATCAGCCAATAAACCTGGTCAAGAAAGTAAAGACATCTCTATAGATATGTAAGTTGAAACCATTTTTTGCTGCAGAGCAATAAATATTAACATCTTATATGAGAATAACCTTTGAAATAGTAATTCTACTTATAAGCATTTAAAGCAAAAATGATTATAAGGATGCTCAATTCATCAGAATTTGTTAATGGTAAACACTTTATCAATGCTTTAAAATCAGACAGGTGGCTAACAACAGGGCATAAAGTGAATTATGACACAGTTATACAAATAGAATGTTATGCTGGCATTAAATTAAAAATGACTATGTAAGCTGGGCATGGTGGTACATACCTGTAATCCTAGTTCTTGGGAGGCTGAGACAGAAAGATCAAAGTTTTGCAGCCAGTCTCAGCAACTTAGCAAAGCTCTCCACAACTTAGTGAGACCCTATTTTAAAATAAAATAGGGCTGGGGAGGAAGAGTAGCTCAGAGATAAAATGCCCCTGGGTTTAATCCCTAGTACCACACATACAAAAAATATGACTATGTAGACCTGTATTTATCAACTTAGAAAGATGTCAGTGGATAGCATTGAGTGAGAAAAGCAAATTATAAAGTGTATGCAGAGTATAATCCTGTTAATATAAAACCTTTGGTTTGGGGGCACAGTTGCATATGTAAAGAGAAGTCTGGAAGGATATTCTCCAAAATGCTAACAGAGTTTGTTTCCCAGTGGTTGAGTTTCAGCAGTCCACCTTGCTCCTGGTACTTTTCTGCATTTTTAAAATTATGATGAATGTGTGCCATTTTAAAAATCAGTCTAAAAAAAGTGATTATTTTATTTAGGGAAGAAAAACATGTCAGCACTTCTCCCCCTGATGACAGATCAGTGTGTTAAGTTTTGGAAGCACATTGGAAAGGACTGGTCTTGAGACTAGCGGAGCACACCTGTCTGAACAGGATTACGGGTCCAGGGCACAGGCTGACAGCTGCCCTTCAGCAGATGTCTTCAGGAGGCCGTCCTCAGCAGTACATAGGCGTCATCTCTTGAGAACAATGAGAGTCTCGCCAGAGCCCGGCTGCTGGGAGGTTTTCTGTCTCCTCTGCAGACTCTGTCTGGTCCCTGCTTCCCAGGAGATTGAGTTGGGTCCCCAAAGTCCTCTTCAGATTGTGGGATATCAGTACAGGGTCTCATCAAGGGGCCACCTGATGGCTTTGGGGGGAATAATAATGATTATGGTCACACTACCTTGTTTACAGAACTACAGAATTAGAAAGAAACTCAGAGATCTTTTAGGGCAACCTGTCATATTACCAATAAGGAAGCTGTTGTCTTTCTCTAAGACACCTAAGAACCCAAACCTCTGGCCTCTCCACCAGTCTGCTTGTGTTTTGTGTCATTTTGCTGAACAGAACTTTGCTATGCAAGTGATGTTGATCCATTTATGTTTTTTTGTTTGTTTGGAATGGAGGATTGAATCCAGGGGCATTCTACCTCTGAGCTACACCCGCAGCCCTTTTTATTTTTTATTTTGATCTCACTAAGTTGCTGAGGGTCTTGCTAAGTTGCTGAGGTTGTCCTTGAACTTGCGATCATCCTATCTCAGTCTCCCTAGTACTGAGTTTACAGATGTGCGCCACCATGCCTGGCTCCTGTATGTTCTTTTGAAAAGGATACACCAAGAAGTAGGCCATAAACCAGAGAAGTAGGCCATTAACCAGAATGCTTGACGATCCAGGCTCTGACCAGCTCCAGATCACAAACGAACAGCAAGAGACTAGAAAGAGAGCTCAAGGTTGATAGGAGTTGGCATTTAAATGTTTCTTTATTTAAAAGAGATATTAAAGTAGTAACCCAAAATTAAAAGGGCAATGACATTTTGGGGGAAAATATTTGCTTCAAATTAAATAAATGAAAACTTAATATTTATACTAAGAAAGAACATCTTTTAAAGAAAAACAATCAAGACGCCAATCAATAAGTGGGCAGAGGTTATGAACAGAAAGCTTACGCAACATTTTTCCTACCAAAATGAAAATAACCTAATTTTCTATTCTGATTACAAAAACGATACACACTAAGGCAGGGTTTCTCAACCTCGGCACTGTTGACGTTTGAGTCTGATAACTGGTGTGTGTGTGTGTGTGTGTGTCTGTGTGTGTGTGTGTGTGTGTGTGTGTGTGTGTGTATGTGTGTGATATCCTGTGCATTGTAAAATATAAAATCTACAATCTACCCAATAGATGCCAGTGGGCCCCCCTCCCCCAGTGATGACAACCAAAAATATTTCCAGAACTGGCCAAATGTCCCCTGGGGGGATAAATCACTCTGGGGTGAGAATGCTACACTGAGACAGACACTGAGAAAGTCACTCTTCTTCCTTAGCTACTGATAACTTGTAACACTAACATGGAATTAAGAAACCTTCACAAAGCTAATTGGCAAAAATAAATTATTTAAAATTGCCGGGTAATTATTATTTAAACTTAGCCAGGCATGGTGGCTCGCGTGAAAACCTTTAATCCCAGTACTTTGGAGGCTGAGACAGGAGGATCACAGGTTCAGAGCCAACCTCAGCAATTTAGTAAGACCCTTAGTAACTTAGAGAAACCCTGTTTTAAAGATCGAAGGTAGAATGCCCCTGGGTTCAATCCCCAGTACCACAAAAAATAAATAAATAAAAATAAAAAAGGGTTAGGAGCCAGGCATGTGGCCCACACCTGTAATCCTAATATTTGGGGGCTGAGACAGGAGGATTGCAGGTTCAAAGCCAACCTCAGCAACTTAGCAAGACCCTGTTTTAAAATAAAAGGATAAAAAGGGGTGGGGGTAGCCAGGTGTAGTGGCACACACTTGTAATCCCAGCACTTGGGAGGCTGAAACCAGAGGATCCGGGTTCATGGCCAGCCTCAGCTACTTAGTGAGGCCCTCCGCAACTTAGTGAGACCTGGTTTCAAAATAAAGAATAAATAAATAGGACTGGGGCGTAGCTCGGAGGTAGAATTCCCCTGGGTTCAATCCCAGTACTGCAAAAAAAAAGGGGGGGTGGGGGTGTAGCTTGAAGGTAGAATGCCCCTGAGTTTAATCCCTAGTACTTTCAAAAAAAATTTTTAACACTTAAATGCTTCTCTATGCCAGGTTTCTCTAGGTAATGTGGTAGTAAAATTGCACAAGTTGTGTGGCACACGCCTGTAATCCCAGTACTTGAGAGGCTGAGACAGGAGGATCACAGGTTTGAGGACAGCCTCAGCAATTTAGTATGGCTCTCAGCAACTTAGTGAGACCCTGTTTCAAAATTTAAAAAAAAATGGGGCTGGAGGTGTAGCTTGGAGGTAGAATTCCCCTGGGTTCAATCCCCAGTACCACAAAAAAATAATAAATAAAATAAAATAATATTGCACAAGTTGTAGTGAAATTGATACAGTATTCAGTGCGGTTGACACTGTATATCATACACCATGCTTTTACAGCGATGCTCACCACAAACTGGAATATTGACTTGCCCTTTGCCCTACTAATCTCTCCCCTAGGAATATATCCTAGGAAATAATTGAACAAAGACAGAACCAGTATGCATCAAGACATTCATTCTTGCATTATTTGTAATGATGGCTTTTTGACAGCAACCAAAAGCCCAACATTAAAAGGTCATTGTAAGTAAATTGTGGATCATCAATGTGATGAAGTAGCCGTTAAAAATAATACCGATCGTTACTGTGTAGATGTGCCAAAGTTATGACAGAAAGGCAAAAATCGTATATATACTATGATTGAGATTTTGTAAAAATAAGTATGCATGTTTATTTAAAAGAATAAGATTACAATATGTTCAAATGAAAACAGGTATGTTAGGGGACTGGAACCATGGGTGTTTTTAATTTTTAAAGCATATATTCAATGTAGTTATACTGTATGTTTTTATTTTAAAAAGAAGAAAATGGTGAAATAGATAGCTGAGGGAAGTCTAGAAGAAATTGAGGAAGAGGACAGAGAGGATATCACTGAGCTAGAATTTTGGGATTAGGTTTTGGTAGGAGACCTTATAATTTATCCTCCAAACTGGAACATGTTTGAAAGTGAAAAAGAGCACTAATAAATATTACACCAGAGCCGGGTGTGGTGGCACACACTTGTAATCCCACTACTTGGGAGGCTGAGACAGGAGGATCTGGGTTTGCGGTTAGCCTCAACTACTTAGTGAGAACCTCCGCAACTTAGTGAAACCTTGTTTCAAAATAAAGAATAAAAAATAGGGCTGGGGGTGTAGCTCAGAGGTAGAATGCCCCTGGGCTCAATCCCAGGACAACAGGCATGAACTGGGACAGCCCCAGGAAACATCTGGTCACCCTAGATTTAGGGGCACCAAGGAAGGATCTGGAGCTCTTATGAAAAGTCAAAGGAGCTGACACAGTGGCTCACATCTGTAATCCCAGGACTTGGGAGGCTGAGACAGAAGATCACAGGTTTGAGACCAGCCTCTGCAACGTAGTGAGACCTTCAGCAATTTAGTGAGATCCTCTTTAAAAAAAAATTCACAAAGGAAATGATAAAGTTTAGAGTCAGGCTAAGAGCCGAAATTCTTAGGGCCAAAAAGGCTGTTGCCAGCAACTGAGGACCCTGTAGCTCAAATAATTTCTGGGTCCTCAGCTGGTGCAAGAACATGCCTTACCATTCATTAAGAGTGTGGGATGCTACAGAACATTATCAAAACACAGCCCATATTCCCACTACTAGAGCCCATGTCAGCAGAAATGATTCATTCACTCAACAAACATTTACTGGCCTCCTCCGTGCAGGTACATGTTGTTCTAGGCACTGAGAACATGGCAGTGACTAGACAGACTGTGTCCCTGATTTCACAGACCTTACATTCAGTCCAAAGTCTGGAAAACAGACAAATAAAGAAACACACTAATCATACAACGTGAACAGTGCTTCAAAGAAAATCAAATAGCGTGCTGTTGAAAGGGACTAAGGCTGAGGGGGATGGGGGGGAGCAGTGATCAGGGAAGGCCACCCGAGGCCCTGACTTTGGAGCTCAAATGCAAATCAAAGAGGATGCTGGGAGGATCTGGGGAAAGCTGCCCTGGGCAGAGCCTTGAGGCCAAGCCCAGGGTGAGGCCTCTGAAAGATGGGAGTGAGGAGTCACTTATGAAGGCCGTTGAGCTGGAGAGGGCAGGAACTGGATGAGGGGGGCGTGTTCAACAATAATTCTAATCCTGTCTGGGGGATTTCTCTGAACCTAAATTCTGATCACAAAATGGGGTGCAACAGCACCTCAATTGAGCTGGATGAGTGTTTAAATGAGAGCAAATGCAAAAACAAAGCATAATTTTTTCTCTTCTGCATCAGGAAGAAAAGCAGGGCTAAAGATCCAAGGTAGGAGATCTGTCTTGGATTTCTTTGAATGCAGAGGACCCGGCCTTTTCCCATAAATGGTTCCGATGTATTCTCATACATGAACACATATAAGCCACCCTTCTTCCTGGTGGCTTATAAAAACTTAAGGGCGTGGTGGCGCACGCTTGTAATCCCAGTACTTTGGGAGGCAGAGACCGAAGGATCTGGGTTCACGGCCAGCCTCAGCTCGCTCGCTCTCTCTCTCTCTCCCTCTCTCTCTCTCTCTCTTTCTCTCTCTCTCTCTACCTAGTGAGGCCCTCCGCAACTTCGTGAGACCCGGTTTCAAAATAAAAGTATAAAAAAATAGGGCCGGGGCCGGGGTGTAGCGCGGAGGTAGAACGCCCCTGGGTTCAATCCCCAGTACCGCAAAAAAAAAAAAAAAAAAAAACAAACTTAAGGGACAGCAACTGTTCCACTGTCTTGGCTCTTCACCACAACTGCCAGTCCCTTGGTTTGGTGTGGATGGGGAAGGTCAAGTCCAAGCTCGGGAAATCACAGGCAGAGTTCTGAAAGTGGTGAAATTCAGCTACTCCTACCATGGCGGAGCCTTTAAAAAAAATCTCTTAGATACCTTTGTCACTATTCTGAGCTATGAAAGTACTTGAATGTTGGATTAAGTACTCCCTTGGAACTCTCATGAGTATCTCAAGTCTACTTGGTAGACTATCTTCATAGATACCTCTCAGATTTTGGTAAATTATTACAGGTTCAAGTAGCATGGTATTACTGAACACTTACCATTATCAGGCACTGTCCCTGTCCATGAGGACAAAACAGTGAAGGCAGTAGTAGCTCCTGTCCTCACGGGGCTCCACTAGCCAAAGGAGAGCTAATTTGATAAACTTCTAATTAAGTTCTCTGATCCGATCCCCACCTCTTGCCTTTCCATCATAAGAATGAACTGTCCTGGAAGCTGGGCGTGGTGGCACACGTTTGTAATCTCAGTACTTGGGAGGCTGAGATAGGAGGATCACAGGTTCATGGCCAGCTTCAGCTACTTAGTGAGGCCCTCCACAACTTAGAGAGAACCTGTTTCAAAATAAAGAATAAAAAATAGGGCTTAGAGTGTAGCTCAGAGATAGAATGCCCCTGGGTTCCATCCCCAGTACTGCAAAAAAAAAAAAAAAAAA
>PVJS01001124.1:0-84078 GCA_004027185.1 Glis glis | reverse complement strand
AAAAAAACTGTCCTGGGCTACTAGAAATTGTTTTCACCAAATATAATAGTAAAGTACCTAAATGGGCATTTTCTTTTAGAAAAAGAATTTAACTTAGAAATATTCTCAACTCTTTAAAATTCTTTATTTTATACTATTATAAAATATACTTAATAAAACATATTAAATAGCTAGGCGTAGTGGCACACGCCTGTAATCCTTGGGAGGCTGAGATAGGAGGATCACAGTTTAGAGGCTAACATCAGCAACTTAGCGAGGCCCTCAGCAACTTAGAAAGACCCTGTTTTAAAATAAAAAGGGCTGGGGATATAGCTCAGAGGTACAACACCCCTGGGTTCAATCTCCAGTACCAAGAAAAAAAAAATGTTTACAGCTCTCCAGGTGTCTGCAGTGTGAGGACAGAGGTGAGACTCAGGAGCAGGTTGTTGGACGCCTGTTAGGTCCTCGTGGTAGAACGTGTGGAGGCAATCGTGAGCGTATAGTCCCAGAGACTCTGTCCCAGCAGCATGGTGGCTTAAAACAAAGAAGACACCTCAAACCTTTGCTTTCATGGCAGTTAGAGTTGTTTCATTGTTGTCTGTTTTCCAAAACTGGGCTCGTTGCTGGTAACCCTCCTCACTTGCGATACCAGTCACGATTGCACTCATCTGTGGGTAACAGGCAAGCCATCAAGGGCGGGCACCAACAAGTCACATTTGTTTCTCTCACAGAACAAGAAGTTCAGAAGCAGATAGACCAGGCTAGAGCAAGGAAGAAGCCAGCTCTCGGGTCTGTGCAGCCAGCCTCAGTATGTGGCTCTCATCCTCAAGCGTGCAACGTGGCTGCCGAACTTCCGGGCACCAATCTGTGTTGAGGGAGGGTGGCCTTTTGTCCCCCACCACACACACTTCTGCTTACATCTCATTGGTCAGAATTCTGTCACATGGTCACCCCTAGCTGCAAAGGAAGCTGGGTATTTGAGTGATTCTTTCCCCAGTCTCTCTAGAGGAAGACAAGGGAAGGGTTTGGGATGGATGCTGAGGGAACCAACCTACAGCATTTTTCACATTTTAGGTCAGTGTGATTATAGTCTTGAAAGCCAAGGAATAGTGACAGCCTTCTAACCCTGTGACTCTAGACAGGGCCCTGAGGGCAGAGCTGACGTGGCTAAGGCCCAAGAGTGGAGATTTCTACAGAGATGTGCAATATTCAGTGCAGACCTGTGGTCTGGTCATTCCTTTTCTCTCCTCTTGGGTGAAAGGCAGGGATCGGGGCTCGTTGCCCCAGGAATGGGGGGAGATGCAGGCAAAGATCTTTCCGCTGCGTGGAAGGCTTTCAAATCAAAGCCTGGTCCAGGAATGGTGGGCTCCTCCCTCTGTGTGCATGTGATGTACAGAGGTTGTTGGTACCTAGTGGAGATTGAACATATAGTTGGGTGTGAAAGATAAACTTCGAATACCACTCACTTGAGTGTTGGTATGAATTCAAAGGTCACCCTACCAATAAATGACTGCACGTTCTGTTGAGGAGGAAACACCCAGGGACTATCTTCGCCCTTCTGGAAATTGTGATTAGAAAATATAAGGAGAAGGTCAAGGTGCTGATCTAGAGCTGGCATGGAGGAGGACCACACTCCACTCAAGGCGCCTGGAGAGTCCCTGAGAGGTCCTGGGGCCGCGCCCAGCTAGGAAATGCCAGCTTGTCCTTAGTCTTCATTCCAACTAGGCTGCCTAGGGGTAAGGGAACTGCCTGGGGATTCCCCATCACTTGAGAGCTCTTTGAGTGACCCCCTCTTCAGCCCCTCCAAGAGGGGATTTCCCAGAATGTTCCCATGCCTCCTCCTGTGCCACCCCCAAGCTATTTGTGGTTCATGATAGAAGTGGTATCAGGTGACCCGGCAGGTGAGGAAGAATTGTAAACATTAGCATTTGGATTTGCATGAGGTGGGAAAAGAAGAAAGATGAAATTGGAAAGTTAACGGTGCTAGGCATTCCTGAAAGATGAGAGCTGATTATCAAATGATTTCATCCTATTTAGGCAGACTTCAAAGGCCAGAGAGGAGGGAGGGCACAGACTTTGAAGCCAGGCTGCCTCAATTCAAGTAATGGTGCTGCAACTTAGAAGCTGTGTGACCTTGAACAAGTGACTTAACTTCTCTGTACCTCAGTTTTCCCTCTTCTGAAAAAGGGAGATAATGATACTATCTACTGCACAAGGTTGTTGCCAAGATTAAGTATAATGATAGCCATAAAATACTTCAAAGAGTAATTGACACATGGTAGTCAGTAAATATTAATTACTATTAAGTTAGGTTAGGCTGTTCTGTGTGTGTGTGGGGGGTACTGGGGATTGAACCCAGGGGTATTCTACCTCCTAGCTACACCCTCAGCCCTTTTTTGTTTGTTTGTTTTGAAACAGGGTCTTGCTAGGTTGCTGAGAGTCTTGCTAAGTTGCAGAGGCTGGTCTTGAACCTGTGATCCTCCTGCCTCAGCCTCTCAAGTGCTGGGATTACAAGCATGCACCACCATACCCGGCTTAGGCTATTCTTTTAAAATTTTAGCTTCTACTAATCTTTCCCATATAAATTGAGTCTATACTTTTCTGTCCCCAACACACACACGTGCATGTAGGTTCTAGTTTCTAATACTCTCAAGTAGCAAATTTGCATCTGAAATATTTGAGAGTGAAATGGAGCCTGGAGATCTCGTAATCCTATGGTTTTCAGCACTGGCTGCCCATTTGATCCCGTGGGGGACCTTTACCAACCCCATGCCCAGGCTGAACCCGGACCTATTAGATCGGGTCTCTGTATCGCCAGCGCTGTCCCGCAAATCCCAGTGAGTGGTTTCGATTGAGAATCATTGTCTTGGTCCAATCTTCCTGCTTCAAAGTGAGGCAACTGGGACTTTACAGAGAAAGTGATTCTCTGAGGGTTACCAAATCAGGATGAACCAGGATCCAGGACACCGTCCCCAAGGACCACTGACTGGCAGAGCCACCACCTGGGCCCTGCGCTCAGGACCTTGCTCTGTGTGGCGGAAGGTCTGGCCTCCGATTAGCCCTTTTCCAGAGTAGCTAGACAGATGACCCTCAGCTCCACCCAGAGGCAGATGGGCTGCCCTGTGACTGGACAAGTGGCTGGCTTTTCTGGGGTGACCACAGGGAGGTGCTCTCTGGAGACTTCTGCCCGCTCTGGTCTGCACTCCCTCAGAGGAAGTCCTCAGTGGGGTCCAAGGAGCACAGGGGCCCTCAACCATGTCTTCTCCTCCCTGCCTACGGGTCCCTGGCGCCCTCACCCAGTATTTCAACTTCTGAGAAAAGTGTCGCGAGGCGAGTCTTCTAGCATTTTCTCCCAGCCGCTGTGGCCACGGGCTTGTGTTCATTCTGGGTACTCCGTCGGCCTGGTGTATAGATGAGGGGATCGAGACAGCACTGGCTTTCTGTGTTCATCTCAGAGGGTCATTGTGAGGAGCCAGCAGACCCAAATGAATTCCAAGAGGTAGAAAGGAGGTTACACGGTTGCCCAGGGCCAGGCTCACTGCTCCCCACGGCAGAAGCCCAAATCTCCTTCCCACACCTCTTCCCCTTAGGGAGTTCTCGTTCCCGTCCCCGGGGGAAGTTAGGGGTGTGACTGTCATCCCTCTGGATGAACGCTGCTCCCAGGGCCACCTTGGCCAATTGTCCCTTTCCAGGGAATGACTGACGCAAAGAGGGTCAGCGTGGACTGAGCCACAGCAGGCAGAACAAGACCCCAGATGGGCCACTTCCTCCTGCAAGGGAAGTCACCCCCACCCTGCACCCTCTGTCAGGCTGGCTGCTCGGCCTGGGGCTGGGTGGCTCTGGGGCCCTCACAGGAAGCAGCCTGGCTTCCCAAGGCAGACAAGTTTCTTGTCACGGTGGTTGTTTTCTGGTTAGAGGCAGCGGCGGGCAGTGGTTACACATGCCTTCTAGAGCTCTGGGATCTGCAGGGGTGAGGGGACAGCGGAGAAAGCTCGAGAGCCGAGGAGGGAGGGAGGAGGCCCTGCTGTCACTTCCCGAAAGCCAAAGTCGGGCTGCCTCTAGGCGGGGAGAAGGTCAGAGCCGGCCCACCGCCCCTCCCTCCGCCTCGGGGTTTGCCCAGGCTCTTCGGAGCACCAAACTTACAGTAAATGTTGTCACCAGTGGAAACTCTCAGAGGGGGCGAGGGCAGGGCTCAAGGAAGGGGCCAGGGCTCCTGGCCCCCGGTTCCTGTCTTACCAACACCCCCAGTCTCATCTCCTTGCTCTATCTTCCCTTTCGGTAAAGGGCCCATGTCCTCCCTCTGGGATGTGCCAGGAAGTCACCAAATGGTTAAAACAAATGGAGCAGCCAGGGTTCTGACTCCACTGTGGTGGCTTCCAGTATCGCCCCCTCACACCCCTTCCTAGAGGCAGGAGTTGCCTCTGCACTGACCTAGGGACATTTTCTAGTTAAGAACCACATCCAGGAAATGTCAGGCTGAGGCCGAGCAGGTTCATATTTGTCCTTCAAAATGGATGGAGAACCAGGTGCAATGACGCACGCCTGTAATCGCAACTTGGGAGGCTGAGACAAGAGGATCGCAAGTGGTCAGCCTCAGCAATTTATCAAGGACCCTATTTCAAAGTAAAAAATAAAGTAGGGTTGGGGGTATAGGTCAGAGGTAGAATGCCCCTGGGTTCAATCGCCAGAACCACAAAAACAAATAGACAAATAAACAACCAGAAGGAGCCTGGTATGATGGGTAATTCCACACCGGTATGCTCCTCTACCACTTACAAGAGACATCCCTGGGGTACGAGGGTTCAGATGATTAGCAGTATAAGTGACAAATCCCATCCAGCTCTCGTTAGCCTGCAGCTCATCCTCCTGATGGGTTATTTAGGGAAATTTTAAATGTCAAATTCTTTTACATCTGCTCACCACCCACCATATTTTTTGAGTCAACTTCTTCATGCCAGTCATTGATATTATCAGTTAGTCAATAAACATTTGAGTCCATCAGATGTGCCAGGAACTTAAATAGGCCCCCCCTTTTTTGGAACTGGAGATTGAATCCAGGGGCATTCTATAGCCAAGCTATACCCCCAGCCATTTTTATTTTGAAACAAGGCCTCACTAAGTTGCTAAGTGTCTCACTAAGTTGGTAAGGCTAGCCTGGAACCTGCAATCCTCCTATCTCAGCCTCCCAAGTACTGGGCTTATAGAAATGCACCACCACATCCAGCTAAATAGGCACTTTTAATAAGTATTTAAATAATTACAACAAATTTACTATTATATTTGACCAAGGTTTTCAAACTTGCCTGGTCATTAGAATGACCTGGGAAAGTTGTTAAAAACTCTGATTTCCAGACTTCCACACCCCCCCATCAAAAACATCTCAATCTCTAGATTTCAGGAAGAGTTGGAGCTATATTTTTTAACAAGCCCTCAAATTAATTTTGATGATGTGGCAAGTTTCGGAAATGCTAACCTAAACCAAGTAGAACTAGAAAAGTAAGACCTAGTCTCCAAATATCAGGTTGGTTTTTATTTCCGGTACTGGGGATTGAACCCAGGGGCATTTTTACCTCCGAGCTACACCCTCAGCCCCATTTTATTCTTTATTTTGAAACAGAGTCTCACTAAGTTGCGAGGGCCTCACTAAGTAGCTGAGGCTGGCCGCGAACCGGATCCTCCTGTCTCAGCCTCCCAAGTACTGGGATTACAAGTGTGCACCACCATGCCTGGCTTAGGTTGGTTTTTTAAAAACTGAAATGTACTATATTTGCATCTCCAATGGCGTTTCCCCTTCCTTGGTGGGCTTAGTTAGTAGAGAAGTTCTGTTTGACTGAGTCACGGAATGTGAACCATAAAATCACATCGGAAATGCATCCTCTGGGCTCTCTGAAGGTGAGATTGTTTTTCAGTAACTGCTAATTACCAGGGTGCAATTGTTGACTTAAAAATGATGTGCTCAGAAACCAGCGCTCCTGGCCCTGGGTTTTCCTGATTCACATGTATCTGGTGTTTCCCCCAAGCAACGGGGAAGAAGGTTTCTCTGGACAAAGGATTCTATGTTTCTACACGGGCTTCAGAGACACCAAGAGTACAGGAGTCCCCTTATATAAGGTTTCACTCTGTGGTTTTAGTTAACCTCCGTCAACTGCGGTCTGAAAATGTTACATGGAAAATTCCAGAAATAATTCATAAGTTTTAAATAACTTATTAAAGTATGTTGTTATAATTGTTCTATTTTATTATTATTATTCATCTCTTACTGTGCCTAATTTATAAATGAGACTTTATCATAGGCATATATGCATAGGAAAAAACAGTATATATTGGGTACTATATATAGTACTATTGAGTACTAAACATAGTATATATTGGGTTTCAGGAACATCTGGGAACATATTCCTGAGGATGGGGGGGTTACTGTACTGTAGAAGGGAGTAGAATAGAACACCATGCATGTCTTTGGTCCTTCAATATTTATAAAGACCCTAAGTGTTCTAGAATCTGGGTGAAGTAGACAATTAGCCATGGACTCTTCATAAGACTGAATGCAAACACTAGGAACACTTGGGGAGCACATGGTGTAGCAGTGGAAAGAAGTGCAGCTGGTAGACGATGTCCTCACAGACTGCGTCCCACTTCCTAGGCTCAAGCCTGCCCACCACACACACGCACTCACAGAGACCCTTGTGCACATGTGCTTGGAGAGGTCTGCTATGGTTTGAATATGGTTTGCCCCCCCCCAAAACTAATATGTAGGTTTGGTCTCCAGTGGAATAGCCCTGAGTGGTGGTGGGGCCTTTAAGAGGCGATTAGCCTGTTAAGAGGGATTAACGCCTTTCTCCCTTTCAAGGGACTGAATTGGTTACCACACCAGTGGCTTATTATAAGGCTTATTCTCCCTTTCAAGGGACTGGATTGGTTACCACACCAGCACCTCCCTTCTCTCGTACACTGGGTCTCTTTTGCATTGCCCACTTGCCCTTCTACCTCTCCACCATGCACCGAGCAGCCTGTGGCCTCACCAGAGCCACACAGGTGCTGCAATCATGTCAAACGTCCAGAACAGTGAACGAACTAAACCTTTGTTCCTTATAAGTTACCCAGCTTCGGGCATTTGGCTATAGCAACAGTAAATGGACTAAGGTTGAATTATGTGGAGTTGCTAATTTATTTATGTGTGTGTGTGTGTGTGTGTGTGTGTGTGTGTGTATGTATGTGTGTGTGTGTGTTGCTGGGGATTGAACCTGGGACTACACCCCAGCCCTTTTTACTTTTTATTTTTGAAACAGGGTCTCACTAAGTTGCTGAGGGCCTTGCTAGGTTGCTGAGGCTGACTTCGAACCTGCAATTATCCTGTCTCAGCCTCCCAAGTACTGGGATTACAGGCACATACCACCATGCCCAGCTAGAATTGCTATTTTTAATTTATTTTTTATTGGTGCATTATAATTATACATAATAGCAGGATTTCTTGTTACATATATTTACATGCACCTAACATAATGTAGTCAGTTTCATTCTTCAGTATCTCCTCTTTCTCTCCCTGAAATTGCTATTTTGTGTGTGTGTGTGGGAGGGATGTCTGTATGTGGTACTGGAGATGGAACCCACATGTCTATGCATATACATGCACATACAGGTACTTACATGGATGCACCCATACACACATGCAAACATACATGCACCTGTACACACAATTGCATGTGCACAAACTCTCTGATGCCCTTCTCTATGACCGTGCTAGTGAAAAACTCATCTGGTCTCCCCCTACACCCCTTCTGCCCCACAGACCTGGCCACCTTCCCCGACATTGATCATTAATGCCGTTTGTCTCCCTCCCAGGAAAGTGAAGACCTGGAGAAACAGAACGCAGCCCTGCGCAAGGAGATCAAGCAGCTCACAGAGGAGATGAAGTACTTCTCGTCAGTGCTGAGCAGCCATGAGCCCCTGTGTTCGGTGCTGGCCACCAGCACACCGTCGCCCCCGGAGGTGGTGTACAGCGCCCACGCCTTTCACCAGCCACACGTCAGCTCCCCTCGCTTCCAGCACTGAGCTTCTGTGCCAGGGGACAGCAGAGGCCCCCACCCTGCTGCTCCAGCAGGCCTCGGGAGGGGCACATAGACTGTGGCCAGGCCCAGAGCCCTCCATCTCAGAGCGTCTCTCAGAGCCCTCTCTCCATCTGGACACCCAGTGGCGGAGGCCCAGACAAGGATTGAGTGCAAAAACTATAGTGGACCAAGGGCTATGAAGCCTCCTCGTGGTGTGGCAGCCCATGGGCACGTGCTGGACTTTGGTGCAGGTGGAGGCCCAACCCAGAGGGGTGTCAAGCAAGTGTCCAAGTCCCATGGGGCAGAGAAGGATGGTTTTTCTAAATAAATGTTTGAAAAGAAACCTGTCTGGCAAGGCAGTTTCTCTCTTTTACACTATCCCTGAAACTACATTCTGTGGGTAGGACCTTCTTTTTGTTCCGAGCCTCAAATGTTCCCTAAGAGTTCTGGAGACTCGGCTAATGCCTCTTCTTTTCCACTGTTTGTTAATCTGTTTGGGAAGCTGGGCTCACTTCGAAGCATCTTCGAGCCTCCCTCTAGACATCTTCTTGATTTTCCTCCCCAAATCCGTTCACCTTTGAAAGGTTGGGGGAGGGGGAGGGAAGGAGAGAGGGAGGGAGAGAGAGAGAGAGAGAGAGAGAGAGAGAGGGAGAGGTGGCTCTATGGCAAAACAGGCTTTATTGAGATAAAAACTGCAGGGGAGGGGTCTCCAGTAAAGGATGGAGCCCTTGTCTGCTTACAGGCTGAGGGTTTATATAGGTTATTTTGGAGGGAAGTTCAAATTTTGTGGGTAGTTTCTTAAGGCGGGAAAGTGGGGAGTCCTTAAGGCAGGAAAGGGGTTATCTAAAGGTCCCTTGTGGTTTGTGCCAAGCAAGATACTGGGGAGTTCCGGTAAGCAAGATATGGGGACTTTTCCAGTAGCGGAAAGCTTTGTAAAATGGAGTTGCTTTTGCTCTGGCCAGCTATCTAGTAACCATGACCTCCCACCCTGCCATTCCTCATTGCCTCCTGCTTTCTAGATCGTGAGCAACTTGGGGAGAAGACCCAGTGCTAGATGCCATCCGGAGAGATGGAGTTGGGGGACCCTATTGCCTCCCATGCAACAGCTCCCCAGCCAGGCGGCCCTGCCCGTGCAGTCAGGTTCCCGGGATGCGGCGCCAGGCCCTGAGCCGGGTATTCCAGCACACAAAGGCAGCGCCTCCCATTCAAAGTGGCATGTAGCTCAGGTCCAGGGGAACTCCCCTGCTGGGGGTTCACGTGCTCTGCAGAAGACCCCACCTCCCTTAGAGAGCGCTGATGAAGAGTGAGTCACTGTGTCTGTCTCCAAAGAGGCTTGCTTTGAGTGGCTCGGGAAACTCGGGGTTGTCCTCAGCTTTGGCAGAGTCTGAAACCTGTGTGTTCCATTTCCCCTGCTCTGATGTCCCCCGACCCCCAGCGATCCCCTGGCTCAGTACCTGCTGGCTGCCTGCCACTGCCTCACCCATAACAGTGCCCAAGAGCCATGGCGGCCACGTCCCCAGGGGGCCTGCATGCACCTATGGCTTCCACCGAGCCCACTGGGATCTGCTGAGCAACAGGGATCATTGTGCCAGGTTTCTGCCTCGGCCTTTTCAGTAGCCACCCCCAGTTTCACCACTGTTCCTTCAGAGGGACAACGGTGGCCGCCTGCAGTTCCCCTGGCAGCAGCCATGTTGGGAGGACTGGAAGAAGGAGCTGGCCCATTTCCCTGCGTCAGCACCTCCTGGGCCTGTGGGCCAACAGCGCTGACTGGCTTGAGGCCAGGTTTCCACTCTGACCCTTCCCGTCCAAGTCGCTCCTAACCTCTGGGATGATCCAGTGTTGGGTTTTTGTGAGGATTCAACTCACTAGACTATAGCCTGAAAAAAAAAATCTGTTCCCAGCATGTGGCCGCCTGACTTCCTGTGGCCTGGCTATGGGAGGAGTCCAACCTGAAGGCCAGCGCTGGGGCTCTCACCTGCAAAGCTACCGCCCATGGATGTCCAGGCTGGGGGAACTGGATGGAGCTGAACTCCTCTTCCAGGGCAGAGCTGGCTGTGGGCTGGGGTGTGTGGCGAGGAGGCTCTCACTCATCAGTTTCTTGTAGGACCTGGTTTCTGGCAGCTAATGCTCTGTCTCATTCTTTCCCACCCCTCTGTGAAGGCTCAGAGCAAAGAGGCCCATCCCTCCAGATGTTGCCTGCATTGCAGAGAATTCATTTTTCATTCACAGTCTTACGACGCAGCACTCTGGGTCCAGCTTTCTTTGTAGCTAAAGCTGCCAGGGCCCAGCCTTTCGTGGACGGGCTCCCTTCCAGTCAGAGGCTTCTCTCCCCGCCCCTGTGGTAGCACTGTGATTTCCCCCCAGAAACCCCCACAGAAGGCACATGACCTGCGCCGGCCATCCTCTGAATGACACTCAGGGCCAGGGCTGGAAATGCAGCGCTCACGTGCACCGTCCCCACCTCTCGGTGAGGGCTTCTCTTCCCCTTTCATTCTCCACTTTCTAATGACACCAGGAAGTTCCACTTCCCCTTTCTGATCAGCCTGGTGGAGGCAGCAGACGGCTGAGGCTGGGGCAAGTGCCAGCGCCGACCTCATCTCCAAGCAGGGAAATCAATTGAAGAGGCAGCGTGAATAAGATTTGAACTTCCAAGCCGGGCGTGGTGGCGCACGCTTGTAATCCCAGTACTTGGGAGACTGAGACCAGAGGATCCGGGTTCGCAGCCAGCCTCAGCTACTTAGTGAGGCCCTCCACAACTTAGTGAGACCCGGTTTCAAAAATGAAGAATAAAAAAAAAAAAAAGGGCTGAGGGTGTAGCTCAGAGGTAGAATGCCCCTGGGTTCAATCCCCAGTTCCGCAAAAAAAAAAAAAAAAAAAAGATTTGAACTTCCAGAGTTCTGACCTTAGATATCTCATCATCCCAACCTCCTACATAGGACAAGATGGCTCCCCCAGGCTGGTAGGCCACTTGAGCCAGGCTCAAATGCCTCTACCAGGCACTGTAAATGCATGAAAATCACTGGACATAGGACAGTTGGGAGTGGTGGGGAGTGTGGCAAACTGAGAAGTGAGTGCACCACGGCTCTTCAGTTGTCTCCCCTGGGCCATGTGGAAATTCAGGCACAGTGGCCGCCATATCTTACAATTCAATTTGTCAGGAAAAGCTAAAGTCATAATTTCTACATGAAATCTCCTTTAAAAATTTTTTTTTTTGCCGGGCATGGTGGCGCACGCTTGTAATCCCAGTACTTTGGGAGGCGGAGACTGGAGGATCCGGGTTCGCGGCCAGCCTCAGCTCGCGCTCTCTCTCTCCCTGTCTCTCTTTCTCTCTCTCTCTCTCTCTCTCTCTCTCTCTCTCTCTCTCTCCTTAGTGAGGCCCTCTGCAACTTCGTGAGACCTGGTTTCAAAGTAAAGTATAAAAAATAGGGCCGGGGTGTAGCACGGAGGTAGAACACCCCTGCATTCAATCCCTGGTACCGCAAAAAAAAAAATTTTTTTTGTAGTCCTGGGAATTGCACTCAGGGTCTCTCACACACTAGAAAAGCACTCCACCACTGAGCCACACCCCCATCCTGAAATCCCCCAATTTTTAAAATACTCTACAGACCAACAAAGTATGGTAACGGGTCTGGTCTGCCCTTAACATTTGTAGGGCATAGGGCAAGAGTACAAACAGAGGTCACGTAACCTACGTCTAAATATTTAAACATGAATCAAGTTTATAAATCATTAACAAAATACATCCTCTTCTCCATCTACAAAGATAACTTCATCCCATCGTGTAAGGAATTCTAAATTCCTAAATGCCTCAGAATTTCACAATAGCACGAGTATGGGGAGAAGCAGCCCCTACCACCACTGTAGCCTGCCCACTTCTCGTCCCTCCCTGACCCCTCCTGTACCACAGCAGCCTCAAGTTCATGTTGGTGGACATACCAGACCACCAGACCAGGTTCTGTCCACACTGCACCCCCACAGACAGCTATCCCTTGGCTACCTTGAGTTCGGGGTACATATACCAGTGTCTGTTTTGGGGGGAAGTCTCAGGGAAGAGTGCTGCAGCTCCGGGAAGCCAGGTCAAGGCCATGTACTAGGGGATTCTGGTGTCCTGGGCACACAGATCTTGGTCTAAAAGGGCACAGAGGGCTCTGGGTAGGCATGTCTCCTTGGTCCTAAGGACGTCCGCCTTGCCTCATGGGAAGGATGCAACAAGGGGAAAGCCAGGGCTAATCCCTGCAAAGTGGGGGTTCTAGAGCAGGGGCATCTTTTTCATGAGCTGGAGGATGGTGTTGCAGAGATCTCTGATCCAGGTCAACAATGTCTCAGCCAGGCGCGTGCCTGTAATCCCAGTACTTGGGAGGCTTAAACAGGAGGATCGCAGGTTCATGGCCAGCCTCAGCAACTTAGCAAGACCCTCAGCAACTTAGTGAGACCCTGTTTCAAACTAAAAAATAAAAAGGGCTGGGGGTGTGGCTGGAAGGTAGAATGCCTTTGGGTTCAATCCCCGACACCAAAACACACACACACACACACACACACACACACATGAAAACAACAACAAACAAACAAACAAAACAACAATATTTCCCAAGAAAGCCCAGGCTACATATGGGAAGGCCCTGTGTAGCAAGAAATGCACACAAAATAGCACTGTGGTTATCTATGGCCTTGACCTGGGGCTGGGGGCATGGCTGCTTCTCCACCTGCCAGCCTCGCTGTTTACCTCTTACGAACACTGTTACTCCCTAGCGAGTGTCAAAGCAAATTACGAGAAAGCCAGCTTTTCAGTCCTGGGGTTAAGAAGCATGGGTGGGAGGGGAAGGGAGAGGAAGTCAGCTTGGAGGTCAGGGGGTTGCCGTCTGCTGGACCAAAATTTACCAGCAGTGTTTATTAATACCTCCAGCCAATGTCGCCGTGGGGGCTGTGGCTTTGTGGGGAAGGAAGGGAGGCAGCTGGTGCCCACTTCTTTTGGGGACAGATGGGGACATGGTCCCCTTCTTCTCCACTGGTTTCAGTGCCCCAGAACTACCCAGGAATTCCAAGGAGAAGAGAGGGCCTGGTGAACGGAGGCCAACATCAAGGCATGAAGCGTCCTGCACTTTTCTTTCTGACAGAGGAGACTGGCATTTTAAGGGGCCCCTAGGCACAGTCATGCTTGACCTGGAGGAATGAGTTCCTAATGGTGGCATCGTTTGATACGTGGTTTGAGTTCATCCCCTTCCAGGAAGATGAAATGAAAACCTGGTCCTGGTTTGAACAATCCCCTGGTAGGTAGAGAGAAGGGTCTCCCTCTTAGAGGAATTGAATAGGAAAATCTGTGCAGATAAATGACAGCTACTCGGGAGGTTTGTCTGGCTTCCTCTGGAAGATCCTGCTAGAGAGACTGCTGAGGTTGTCCTTGTACCTAGAAACCCAGCTTGGGAGGGGCAGCAGATGCTGATAATTGCCCTCCCGAAGCCACCCTTTCCATTTTCCATACTCCAGAAACCTCATTTTGATGGCCGTGTGCCCTGATACAGAGATTACATTTCCCAGGCTGTTCTGCAGCTAGAGATGACCATATGATACAGCTCTGGCCAAGGAGATTTAAGCAGAAATGCTAGGCAGGGCTTATGGGAAAGCTTCCTTCCTTCCTTCCTTCCTTCCTTCCTTCCTTCCTTCCTTCCTTCTTTCCTTCCTTCTTCCTTCCTTCCTTCCTTTCTTTCTTTTTTTTTGGATACTGAGGATTCAACCCAGAGGCATTCTACCTCTGAGCTAAACCCCCATTCTGTGTGTGTGTGTGTGTGTGTGTGTGTGTGTGTGTGTGTGCGTGTGCGTGCATGCGTGTGTGCGTGTGTGTGTGTGTGTTAGTTACTGGAGATTGAACCCAGTGGCATTCTACCTCCAAGCTACACCTACAGCCCTTTTTATTTTTTGTTTGGATATAAGGTCTCACTAAGTTGCTGAAGGTCTCACTAAGTTGCTATGGCTGGCCTCGAACCTGAGATCCTCCTGTTTCAGCCTCCCAAGTACTAGGATTACAGGCATGCATGGGAAAGCTCTTTAAAAGGTGAGGCCACCTCAATTGGCACATGCCTTTCGCCTTCTTTCTGCCTAGAAGGTGGATGTGATGCTAGAGGTAGGGGAACCATCTTGGGACCGTGAGAAAGCCAAGTATACAAAGAAAGAAAAGAGATTCTGGAAATCCTGCAGAAATGTGGTATAAGCTCCAGATGGCCTGCCTCTGACTTCTTTTAAGTGAAAGTAGAAAAGGTTCATTTGGTTACACCACTGTGAGTTGGGTTTCCTGTTAGGCGCAATTTACCTTAATTCAGTCCAATGCAGGATCCAAAGGGACCAAGAACCAAACAAGAAATGTCAACCATTCCCCTCACTCAGAGGTTCTTAACTGAGGCTGATCTCCCCCAACACACACACACACACACACACACACACACACACACACACACACACGCACGATATCTGTCAGTATGGGGAGACATTTTCAGTTGTTACAGCTTGGGGAAGAGCTGCTACTGGCATCCAGTGGGTAGAGACCAGGGATGCTACTGAACATTCTGGAAGGCACAAGACAGTCCATGACAACAAGGAAGTATCCAGTCTCAGGTGTCGGTAGGGCAGAGGTTATGAATCCCCGCAGCTGGCTGGGGAGCTTCCTGAGCACTAGACTGTGATCCCACCAACCTAACCCAACACCCCTGTCCATCCCTTCTGTCTCAGAAAGAACCCCTGTGCACTGGCCAGCCTGAAAGAGTCATATTCTTGGCCACATCTTGCACTTTGCTTTATGCTTCCTCTACCCCTTTCTCTCCTCATTTTAGTAATCCTCCAGATAGGGCCCAGCAGTCTTCATTTTTACTAAGTTTCCCTGATCATTCTACTATAAGTAGCATGAAGCAGGGTGTGGTGGCACACACCTGTAATCCCAGTACTTGGGAGACTGAGACAGAAGGATCACAGGTTTGAGGCCAGTCTCAGCAACTTAGTGAGTCCCTCAGTAATTTAGCGAGACCCTGTTTCAAAATAAAAAATAGTAATAATAGATTTTTTTTAAATGCTGTGGGTATAGCTCAGAGGTAGAATGGCCCTGGTATTTCCATCCCCAGTATCAAAACAAAATTTTTAAAAATCCAGACACTTAAATTTATACGGTTTGGCAAATGCAGAGAATAAGTACAAAGTGTGGAGGCCTAGGAACATTCATAAAATTTCATCTTTTTTTGGTTTTTACTTCTCTATCTTGTGGTAGTTGAAGACACTGACCTTAAACTTTCCAAACCACTTTGCAACTTGCAGCCATAGATACAGGTGCCCATTCCTACAGCGAAATTAGGTTGAGAATCAGATCAGAACCAGGTCACCCCACCCCAGCCCCACCTCCATCAGTGCATCTTCTCTACGTGAAGTCAGTATTGTTCACATAAAATGCATAACAACTACCTGCTGGCACAGGACACAATTGGGGTTTATTTCAGTCAGCATTCTCATTGCTGTGACCCAAAAATCCTGACCACCACAACTTAGAGGAAGGAAATTTATTTGCTCACAGTTCTGGAGATTTCAGAGGTTCAGTCCATGTTGGACCAGATGAAATCTATAGAGCTCAGGGCATGGCACAGGA
Organism: Glis glis; assembly: GCA_004027185.1. Taxonomy (NCBI): domain Eukaryota; kingdom Metazoa; phylum Chordata; class Mammalia; order Rodentia; family Gliridae; genus Glis; species Glis glis. The sequence continues at coordinate 68,430 of PVJS01001124.1, read as the reverse complement.
AGCAGAAAGAGTGCGCAAGGGCTCAGCTCTCACATTACAGAGGCCAGAAGCAAGAGAGAGAGCAAGGGGAAGAGGAGCCATATACAATCCCAAGGCCACGCCCACTGGGACCCCTCCTCAGCAACCAAGCCCTGTCTCCAACATGGCTGCCTTGTCTCCGTGTGGTCTAGGGGGACATTCTAAATCCAAACCAGAACAGGGTTTAAGAGTTACTCAAGATTACTATTAAGATGAAGAGCCACACCATTGGTGGGACCCTGGAGACCTTGCAATCTCTGCCCCCAGCTCCCCTCACACCACTCTGTGTTCCTCTGCATGCCCTTCCCCAGATTTTCCAGCTCCTTGGACCGCAGATCCTGGCTCCTGCTGTTCAGTCTTAACCAAAAGGTTCTTTACCCTGTCCCCCTTTCCATCTTGGTAAATCCTATCTTTTCTTCCTATTTTCTATTTTGAAACAGAATCTTGCTAAGTTGCTGAGGTTGGCCTCAAACTTGAGATCCTCCTGTCTCAGCCTCCCAAGTACTGGGATTACAGGTGTGTGCCACCATGCCAGGCCTAACTCCTACCTTTTCTTCAAATATCAGCTTAGGGACATTTTGTCTGATTCCCAGACTTGATCAGAACCACACAATCCCATGGTTTCATAGCACCACATACTCTCCCTTCATAGCTGTTAACACAGACTGAAATTTCAGTTATCTGTGTGGCTTTTTGGTTAACATTTGTCTCTTCAATTGAACCATAATTTTCATAAGGGGAGAGTTTGCATCTGTTTGCTCACCTTTATATTCTCAGTCCCTTGCACGGTAGCATAAAGCCTGCCACACAGAAGGAATTCAAAAAATATTTGTTGAGCAAATGGATAGCTGGAGTACAGTGCCCATCTTCTAGGAATGTAAAATCCAAGACAATTCTTATTCTGACAATGGAATACAATTTAAAAAATAAACATTTGACCAACATCTAGACAGTAAGCATCAATCAGATCCTTTAAGAGCAGGAATCAAAGTAAGGGGCTCATTCTCATGGAGATGACAGAGAGTGGAGACAGGAGCCCCAGGTAGCACTGGAGGAGGCTAAGGTAGTGAGCTGTATCTCCTGAGTCACACTGTTGTCTAGCTTTGTTCTAGTGTCTAGATGTCACCTAACAGGGGCAAGGGCCAGAATCAAAGCAAAAGCAAGCTGGAGTCCTGAACAGGGCTCTGGAAGGATCCACCTTGAGCCCCTCCTATTTTTTTGTACTAGGAATTGAATTCAGGGGCATTCTAACTCCAAGATACAACCCTGGCCCTTTTTATTTTTTATTTTGAAATAGTGTCTCACTAAGTTGCTGAGGCTGGCCTCAAACCTGTGATCCTCCTGTCTCAGGCTCCCAAGTACTGGGATTACAAGCGTGCACCACCATGCCCAGCTCTCGGCCTCCATTTTATTACTCTAAGCCTGCTTCCATGAACAACAGAAGCTGGTCTGCTTTCCTCACTGAATGCCCATGCCTCCCCTGCTATAAACACACCAACACCACCCACAAACCCATGCTCTGAACCAGAGAGGAGGACGACACATTCCTAAGACGCCTCCACAATTACAGCCTCAAATATGATGAGCGCCATACTGGTTTCTCCTGAAACCATTAGAGATGATGATAAAGCCAAGATGTCTACCCACATCATTGGCAAAACCACCCAGAGGTGGCCAGTGGTGGTCAGCCAAACAGCTGTCTAAACAGACTATTCACTACCCCCTAGATAAGGGGGAGACCATCTCCCAACTTGTTTACCATTTTACCCCGATTGCCCAAAAGAGCAGGCACTTAAGAGCAGGCATTTAGTATTTATTTGTATGTTTGAATTGATGAATGATAAATATGAAGAATTCATTCCCTCATTCATTCTTATATTCTCAAGGCTTGTTTACTTAAGGTTGAACATCTTGAGTTTGGACTGTGACTCAAGCTGCCTGTAGCGCCCTCAGAGGTTCGTATCCCATTGTTTATCCCTAGGGGGTGGGGAACATGGCCTTAGAAGCCCCACATCCTGATGGAGCAGGGCTGACCGCTGGTGGCCTGGGGAAGGTTTAGCACTACAGGGTAGGGGTCTATCTCTGCCTGGCCTAACTCTGGGGGCTGAAGACAGGGTGTTACTGAACTATGACCCAGAACTGGGATGCAGGTGATTGGAGTGACTTTTTTGCCACCCAGAATCCATTCCTCCTTCAAGTAAAGCACCCCACTCTTCTTTTAAAGAATTGCCTCTTTCCCATGAGTGAAGCTGTCAATCAAGGTGCCTTGACTTATCTGGCCAGGGTATAGCCATGTGATCCAGGATGGCCCAATTAGACTCTCACCTGGGAATTTGACTGTAAAGCACAGCAAGGGAAAGTAAGTCCCCAGAGGTGGTCAGGGGGGCCTCTCCTCCATCTGGGAGGCCCTGACCAGAGAATTCCAGTGGCGGGGAGCTGTGCCAGTCCCTAAGCCTTGCTCTTCACCTACTTTTGCTTTCTATGAGCCAACACCGTCCTTCCAACAAATTCATTTCCTGCTTGAGTCAGCCAGAGTAAGCTTCTGTTATAGAACCAAAACTTGGTGAATTACACCTGGGGCTTCTGGGGAAGGCCGGGAAGGTGGGGTGCTGGATCCTAATTCTCAGGGACTCACAGAGCAGAGTGCTTTCTGTGAGGGTTCTGGGATGCCTGTGCTCCACCAAAAACCAGGTGTTCAGCCAGACCTGCACCAGTCTGTGGAGCAGCCCACCCGGATACCACCCAGCAGGAAGGCCAGGCTCTGATTGGAGAACCACCACTGGGAGTTGAGGCCCAGCCTCCAGCTTAACTGCCCAGTGCTGCCAGTCTACTCTGCAAGGCTCTCAGCTGCTATGGCGTAGATATTGGTTTGGGTGTCCTCTAAAGATTCGTGATTGAAGGCTTGGTCTCCAGGGTGGTGTCATTGAATGTGGTGAAACCTACTGGAGGTGAGCCTAGTGGGAGGTCCTTAGGCCATTGGGGTGTGCCTTTAAAAGGAGTTGTGGAACTGTGGTCTTTCTGCTTCCTGGCTCAAAATGAGACTGCTCACTCTGCCATGTGCGCCTGCCATTGCCCTCTGCCATCCTCACCAGAGATCCAAAGCAATGGGGCCTCCTTGTCTCAGACCTGAGACTATGAGCTAAATAAACCTCTTTTCTTCGTAAGTATTCTGTCTCAGGTATTTTGTTATGGTAACACAAAGGTAATACACCAGCTCATCTGCTCAGGGGCAATATTCAAAATGCAGGACAGGCACTGGCCAATCGAAATGGACTGGGACGGAGTCAAGGCTTGCCTCTGCATTGCTCATGGTGGGGCTCCTGGGCAGGGACTGTTGACTCCCCAGAATGGAAATATTTGAATATTCTAACGACCAGTTCAGCTGCACAGGGTCCACTCTACCTGGATATCAGCTTAGCACCTAGGAGACTGTGAGCATCTCAGAAGGAGGAGCGCTCTACAGTGTGTCTTTGCAACTCTTCTTGTCTCCCTTTGCTTCCCCACCTGCCCTGCTAGCCAAGGGCTTTGCACAGAGCAGGTGGTTAGCAGATATTTGTCAATTTAAAAGAAAAACACTCTGGGTAGAAGAGAGAAAATGAAGAAGAGAAGGGTGGGAGGAAAGGAAGGAATGGGAAAAATTGGGTCTGTTCTAGAAAAATCACACCACAGACCTCCCCCTGCCTCTCACTCCCCCACCCCCAAAGTGTTCATCTACGCGCTCATTTGAAATAAGCACTTGGGGTGCTCTTGAAGCAGAAAGTGGTGCAAAATAGAGCAATGCATGGAGCAGGAAGGGGTCTGTGCCATATAAGCTTCCTGCTGGGGTGGGGTGATAGTGACTGCCACTAATCAGTTATCTCGTCTTCTGTTCACACTGTTTCAGAAACTGTCGGTATCCCTGTTTGTACAGATAAAGAAACAGACTCAGAAGAGGTTAAATGGTTTTCCCAAGGTCACACAGCTAAAGGTGGAGATGGAATTCAGACTCGACTTTGATGACTCTAAAGCTGGAGCTGTACGCCAAGCTAGGGGACACGGGCAGTTCCCAAGTCCCAGGAGGACAGCCAGACCATGGGGATGGTGCTGCCACCTAGTGACAAGACAGAGAACTGTAGAGACCAGCCTTTCTCCTGGTTTCCTGCTACACCCCCACTTGCTAGCTTTAAGAGAACTAGACCCCTTGAGATCTACCTCTGGGAGCAAACCATCACTTGTTTTGGCTGAAGCTTGGATACAAAGATTTGACCTCTAGATGCAAACTGGCACCTCCTTGGGCTTCTTCATGGGGTATCCCAGAGCAGAGCTCTAGAGATCCGTGAATGAATTTATTCATGGATTCATGCATCCGTGAATGGATGCACATCTCCATAGGTCTGGGGATCAATCTGGTCTCCATTCACAACCACTGGAGGCATTTCACTGTGAAAATGAGGTTGATCCCATCCCCTTTCTGGCTAACCCTCTGCCTTCACTGTAGGTCCTGCTCAGTCCCGTTCATGAAGCCTCGCTAAGTTAGCAGCATCTAATTTCATCCAAAGCCCAAAGACATGGATTCAGCTTGCCCAAATTGGCAGACCAGGGCCTCGAACCCTGATCTTCAGACTCCAGTCTAGCGATCCTGCTCCACCTGCTTCTCCCCAGTTGGACCCACCTCATGAGACCTTGTTTTTGTCAGCCCAGTGATGACTCAAGTCGCTGCGGGGCAGACCGCCAGGGAGAAGGTCTGTGTCAGCAGGCTGGCTTTCCTGACCTTTGAGGCAGCGAGGAGTCACCTCAATCTGAAACATGTGGCTGCCGAGTGATTTCAGTCGTTATTGAAATCCGTGCACGACAGACGGCAGAGAGGCAGAGGCAATTCCTACCTCTGCAACTTTCTGTTGCTCTTTCTGGGTCTTCTCTCTTCTCCGAAGCCCAGTTCACCTGAAACATGGGAGCCAGAGGCTAAATTTTCCTTTTAGATCCAGTGCTTGGTATCTTGTTGCAAATGGAGGGAGAATAAAGGGTCACCTCCTTGGGGGCAGGAAGGACTCACTGAACACGTGCCTCATTCTGCCCAGAATTAATCTAGTAACTTCCCTGTTCAGTCCTCAAGGTTTGCTTCTGAAGCGCGTACTCTGTGTTAGGAAATCCATGTTTGATTTGATGCTACAGAAACCACTTGTCCACGGTGAAAAAGTAGACATGGTAGACAGAGTGAGGGTAGATACCTGGTGACATGCTTCATAGTTGACTTTTTTTTTTACCTGAAATAGGTAGATTGGCCAGGTGTGGTGGCGCATGCCTGTAATCCTAGTACTTGGGAGACTGAGACAGGAGGCTTGCAGGTTCAAGGTCAGCCTCAGCAACTTAAGTGTGACCCTCAGGAATTCAGAGAGACACTGTTTCAAATTTTAAAAAACAAAAAGGCTGAGGGTGTGGTTCAGAGGTAGACCACTCCTGGGTTCAATTCTCAGTACCACACACACACAAAAAGTAGATTAGCCATCTAAACCAATGATTTCATACATGTGAGGGTCATTGGCTGTTTTGAATATCTTACAAAAACCATGCACCTCCCCCTTTCCCTTTATAAAATACACGTGCAGTCATCAAATTTGGGTTATTTGATGTCAGGGGTTCATATAGTCCTGAAACCCTTTGTAGACTCTTAGGTAAAAGCCCTTCATCCCTTAGCATAGCAATCCCCCAAGACTCAAGGAACACAGCAGCTGGTAGAAAGCATGGTCCAGGGCACACTGCATCGGGTTGGAATGAGATTGGCAGAGGTGAGCAGCTCTTCGCTGGTCACAACTGAGTGGCCCAGGAGCCTCTCATCCTGCAGGCAGTAAGCCCACTTGAGGCGGAGCAGAATCTGTGACTCGGGGGCCATGCTGCTCTGTCAACTCTGACACACCGTGCCATCGAAGGTGAGCAGGAAGGATGCAGTGAAATCTGGGACAGTGGAGATTTGTGTTGTGTCCGTCACTTGATGATAGTTCTTACTAGATTGCAAACTTAATAGATTTAGGGGGAAGAACTAGGAAGTACTAGGGATGGAACCCAGGGGCATTCTACCTCTGAGCTACACCCTCAGCCCTATTTTATTTTTTATTTCGAAACAGGGTCTCACTAAGTTGCTGAGGCTGTCTATGAACCTGCGATACTCTTGTCTCAGCTTCCCAAGTCCTGGGATTACAGGCGTGTACTATGCCTGGCACTAATCTTTTGTTTAATAGCTTGATAGATTTTTAAGCCATATATTAAAATGTCCTTTTGATGAAAAGTTCTTGTGCTAAAGTAACCGTGTCAAGTGCTGTCTGAGTGCAGTCAATGAAAGATTAGATCTTTTGTGATGGCTGGTGGCCCATGGAACATGATCCCAAGAGCATAAGAGCCTACCCACACACACTCCTAAAAACAAATGACCTCTTTCATGCACGGACAGACGCCTAATATCCTATTCTTAGAACTCTGCTACTATGATTTCAGATAATAATTAAAATAAAAATGCAAATGCTCCTAGTAAGAGTGACACTTTGTCCTATTAGCCATTTACACTGAAGATAGAATTTTCACCTTCTGTATACTTTGTTTTTGTTTTTGTTTTTTGTTTTTTTGCAGGAGAATAGAAGGCTAGGGGCTGAAGAACAGATAAGAAAGAGGAATATGGAAGGTAGGGGCCCTGAAACCAAATTGCACGCATCCTGATTTCTATCATGTCCTGATGCGACATGCTATGATTGGTCTTGGTTTCAGTGGAGGCTCAGCTGGTTGAGGTGAGTCCTTTAACTCAAGAACAAATTGCAGCCATCAGTGTATCAGTCCCTGTTCTTTCTCCAACTTGAGTAAGTGTCCTGAGTAGTGACTTTATGACATCGAGCTGTCCCCAGGCTTCACATCGGGAGGTGCTGCTGTTGCTGTCGTGTGTATGTGCACACATGGGGCACATCCGACGATGAGGGTGTTCACGAGTCCGACAAAGCCCTCATGCTTTACACACTAGGTGCTTGTGAGACCTTGGTTTCTAAGCAGATGCAAGGTCAGTTCCCGTTGGCATCCCTCCTTGAAGACACGTCTGGCCTCCACGTTGCGTCTCCTTGCAGTGCTCTCCACCAGCTGATGGATTCGTTCATTCAAAAAGAATGTGTTGGCCGGGCATGGTGGTGCACGCTTGTAATCCCAGTACCTGGGAGGCTGAGACTGGAGGATCTGGGTTTGCAGCCAGCCTCAGCTACTTAGTGAGGCCCTCTGCAACTTAGTGAGACCCTGTTTCAAAATAAAGAATAAAAAAAATAGGGCTGGGGTGTAGCTCAGAGGTAAAATGCCCCTGGGTTCAACCCCCAGCACTGCAAAAAAAAAAAAAAAACAGAATGAGTTGAGCACTCCTGTGTCAGACACTCGGCTGAGGACTGAGGATGGGGGGAGTAAAGCAGGCCCAGCGCCTGCCCTCCCAGAGCCTACAGTCTAGAGAGGAAAACAGGCACCAGAGAATAAATCATCCCATTTATGTAATGACGCTGGCGACAAATGCCAGGAAGAGAAAGCCAGAGACCAGGTGGGCAGGGCCCGGGGACCTGACCGTGTAGAGAGGAGGGGTGGTCTGGGAAGGTTTCCCAGAAGCCTTAATATTGAAACTGAGCCCTGAAGGATGCATAGAGTGAAGCAGACGAGGAAGGAGCGGAAGAGCATTCTAGACAGAGGGAACAGAACATGTCCTTTGTGGCCTGGGTGAGCTATAGAGGTTCCGTCTCCTGGCCCAAGGAGTCTAGGGAAGGGCACCCCTCTCCCTGGCTGTACCACCTCTGAAAGGACAGGTTCTGAGACTAACGTTCACACAGGGATCCCCATTGCTCACAGTTGGTGACCACTGCAGCACACAGCCCAACCAGGCCACCTGTCAGCACCCCAATGCCACTCCTCCACCTTCTCCACCTCCTACCTGCACCCCCTGCCCCGCATTCACTCCCACACAGCAGCCAGAGCCAGCCTGTCACAGTCCGGTCCGCCACATCCCTGCTCTGCGAACCCCAGGGTTCCGTCTTGCTCCACACATGACCCAGTCTCCCACCAGTTTCCCCACTCAGGCCACACCAGCCTCTCTGCTGTGCCTGGAACACACCAAGCCTGTTCCCACCCTGGACCTTTGCACTTTCTGTTATCTGGGTCCAGGGATGCAGGGTGCTGGGGTAGGGTGATCCCCATTTATTCATTCAACAAACATTGTGGAGTCCTGATTCTGCGACCAGCACCACTGGATACTCTTGGCCCAGATACCCACGTGGCTAGTTTCCTCACTTCTGTGCAAATGTCCTTTCTTTAGCCAGGTCTTCCCTAACTGCTATCTCACTCTCTATCTTGCTACCTTATATGATATTCTATAAGTTGTTTATCCATTGACTGTCTTGTCCATAGGGATTATAAACTTCCAGAAGTTCAGGACCTCGTCAGTATGTTCGCCATTATATCCCCTGTGCTCGGAGCAGTGCTGGACGTGATGTTTGTTGACTGAATACATGAATGAACATCCCCACCCTCCGCACCACCCTCTATCCCCGCCTCCTCCCCAGCCCTCATCAACTTTAGCAATGTCAAGACTCCATGAATTCTTCCTGGTGCCCCAAACCTGTCCAACCCACTGACTACGAGCAGGCTTTTGACAGCCATGGAGATGGTAGGAGTATGTCGGTTTCCAGAGGGAGTGAGTGTCTGGACACAGAGGGAAACAAGTTCTCTGCATGGTACTTGGGTCCCAAGACACATGGGAGACTGAGTCCCGGCCATGAGCCGCCCAGGCTGTGGGAAGATGGAAACCGGTTGTGTCAGTAGTTTCGTGTTGTGGTTACCTGATTTATGAGCAGAGCTGGGCCATGCCAGCCCACAAAATTATGACACAGCCGTTGCCTTCATGTCAATCCGGTAGCTATTTTTCTATCTGAGTTTATACCCATTCCTCTAACTTGGTGTCACTTTCCGCGTACCACCACCACAGTTTCTGCCGTATCCATGAGCCATGTGTACTGTTATTTACCTAATCTTTAAAATTGACTCACTTTTAAAATTAAAAAAAAATATATTAAATTGAACATATATATGTACATTTTTTATTTTGAAATAGGATCTCACTAAGTTGCTGATCTCACTAGGTTGCTGAAGCTGGCCTCAAACCTGTGATCTTCCTGTCTCAGCCTCCCAAGTACTGGGATTACCGGCATGTGCCACCATACCCAGTTTAAATTTTAAAACTCACTTTTTAACTGATACATAGTAATTGTACATATTTGTGGGGTTCTGTGTGATATTTCAATACACATATACAATGTGTAACGACTGGGTCAGGGTAATTGGCATATCGATCACCTCTCACATTTGTCATTTCCTTGTGTTGAGAACATTCAAAATCCTCTCTATGAGCTATTTTTTTCTCTATGAGCTCTTTTGAAATATTCAATGAATTATTGTCAACCATAGTGTATGTTAGTCAGCTTTCCGTTGCTGTGACAAAATACCTGAGAAAAACAAATGCAAGGATGAAAGGTTTACTCTGGCTCATGGCTTCAGTACATGGTCGCTTGGCCCCATCACTTTGGTGAGGCAGAACATTATGGCAGGGAGTGGGTGGTGGAACAGAATGGCTCCTCTCATGGCAGCTAGGAAGGAGACAGAGAGAGAGAGAGAGAGAGAGAAAGAGAAGACCAGAGACAAGATATAATCCCCAAAGGCACACCCCAAGGAACCTCTCCCTTCAACTAGGTCCCATCTCCCTCAGTCTCCACCTCCTCCCAACAGTCCTTTCTGCTCCGACTCCATCAACGGATTGATCCCTGGTGAGGTTAGAGCCTCATGATCCAATCACGGAGCGTTCCAGACCCACACCATGACACATAGTTATCCTATGGTGACATAGACCATCAGAAGCCATTCCCCCCGTCCATCCGCACCCCTGCACCCATTACTCATCGTCTCTCCATCCCCCTCGACTTTTATTACTTGAAGACATTTTTTGGTTTTGGGCAGTACCGGAGATTGAACCCAGGGTTATTCTACCTCTGAGCTACACCCCCAGCCCTATTTTATTTTTTATTTTGACACAGGGTCTCACTAAGTTGCTGAGGGTCTGGATAAATTGCTGAGGCTGGCCTCGAACCTTCGATCCTCCTGTCTCAGCCTCCCAAATACTGGGATTATGGGCGTGCACCGCCACACCTGGTGAATACTCGTATTTTAAAGGGAAACTAGTAGTTCAGAAAGACCAGGAAGAAAGCTATGGCCAACAGGACAAAGCCAGTCCCAGGGCAAGGGCTGCATGCAGAGACCAGGGAGGGCAGTGCAGGCATGGGGTGCCCAGGGGCTGAGCAGAGGGAAGGAGAAAGTGAACGGAAGTGAAGCCACGGGACCCTGAGAATCACAGGGACAGGGGAAAGGAGCCTGCCACTGGAGAGCCAGGCTGCGGAGACTGCAAGACCGAGGCTGAGGGAGAGGGGGCTGGTTGTGAGGTGCTGTTGGTGCCTGTGGGGTTCAGGTGAGGTGAGGCCATGACAGAGGACAGAGTGCTGAGGTTAAGGATGGAGCCTAAGAGGGCACGTAGGGAGGGACACCAGGAAAGGGGGGACCCGAAGAGGCACAGATGGAAACAAAAGCAGGGTGTAGTTCAGGGAAGGGGGTGCTGAGGAGTTGGATATAATGAGGGTCGTGGCTCAGGAAAGGACCCTAAAGATTTAAGGTGTGTTAGTCAGCTTTCCATTACTGTAACAAATACCTGACACAAACACCTTAAAAAGAGAAAAGGGTTATTTTGGCTCACTGTTTTGGAGGTTTCAGTCCTTGCTCAGTTGACGCCAATGATTTTGGGACTGTAGTGTTGCAGCACAACATGACAGGGAGCATGTGGGAGTGTGTAGTGAAGCAAAAGCCATTTATCTCTTGGTGGGGAAGAGAAAGGCTGGGGTATAGCTCAGTGATAGAGCAATTGCCTAGCATGTGCAGGGCCCTGGGTTCAATTCCCAACACTGAAAGAAAGAAAAGAACAAAGCCAGGTGTAGTGGCATACGCCTGTAATCCCAGTATTTGGGAGGCTGAGATAGGAGAATCACAGATTTGAGGCCAGTCTCAGCAACTTAGCAAGACCCTTGAGTCACCCACAGACCACTTGAAATGATCTCACATAGCACTGGTATACAAACTCCTGATCTGAAGCAGTGTCTATCAGTCAGTTGAGACTTTGGGGGTCAGAAATCCAGAAATCCATTGGGCAGATAAGAAAGTTCTTAGGAGCACTGGAGACTAAGAAGCATGTTAAGAACTGAAAAATAAGTCGGGGAAGACTGGAGAGGAAAATCGTCACACAGAGGTCTGTAAAAGCAAGAAACAACTGCAGATACAAAGCTGCATTTGGGTTGGAGTCATCTGAAGAATCACAGAGTATTGTGCATGAGGAATTAAGGGCACAGGCAGCCCTTGAACCTAGGGTGCTCCCGAGTCATACCAGGGTGACTGGGATAGTCCTTTGTGTGCATAGTACTGGAGGTTGAACCCCTGGGGCACTCTACCTCCAAGCTACACCCCCCAGCCCTTTTTGTTTTGAAACAGGGTCTTGCTAAGTTACTGAAGCTGGCCTCGAACCTGTGACCTTCCTATCTCAGCCTCCCAAGCACTGAGATTATAGGTGTGTGCCACTGTACCAGTCTGAATGGTCCTTTCTAAGGTGGGTGATGCTGCTAAGCACTGAGAGTACAGGAACAAGGTAGCTCGTTTCTAAAGGTATATGAATCTCAGTGCTTATGAGGTCGTGGAAGGCATGAACTTGTGGAAGCAATAAAGCTGGCCGATTGCTCATCTCTTTCTGGAACCTGCCCCCTTCCACTCCAATATCACCCCCCTGGGGGGGGGGAGCTGCCCTGTTCTCATAAAGCCCTTGCTCCCAAGGTTCTGTTTGACAGGCTGGGGATGGGCACCTGGGAGTTTGCATTTAGGATAAATGTCTCTCTCTGGCAGCTGGGGTGTGAAGAGGGGAAATCCAGTGCAGCTGGCTGCCATGTCTTCTGTCATGTGGAGAAAAGTAGCCTTTAGAAAGAAGCAAGCTGACAGGCAGGGAGAATCCGAGAAGGCACGATTTCAGCTTGTGGTTCCGGTGGCTCTGGAGGCTTCAGCCACACCCTGCCGTTCCTGTCGCCTGATCAGTCAACTCCTCCATGAGGTCTGTGACCGCCCCTCCCCCATCATCAGTGTTCTGGGAACATACTGTCTCTGAACTTAAGCCGGTCAAAGTGGGCCACCTGTCATCTGCAATCAACTCGACAGTGAAAAGAAAAGGTTACTGGAGCCAGGAGTAGTGGCGCACGCCTGTAATCCCAGTACTTGGGAGGCTGAGACAAGAGGGTCGCAGGTTCCAAACCAGCCTCAGCAACTTAGCGAGGCTGTCAGCAACTTAGCGAAACCCTGTTTCCAAATAAAAAATAAAACAGGGCTGGGGGTGTAGCTTGGAGGTAGAATGACTCTGGGTTCAATCCCCAACACCAAAAATAGGGCTAGGGGTGTAGCCTGGAGGTAGAATGCCCCTGGGTTCAGCCTCCACTATCAAAAAGAAAAAAAAAAAAGAAGAAGAAAGAAAAAAAAGCTATGGGGGGGATGTACAGTCAGCACTCTTGGTTTCGCCATTGAGACACCAGGAAGCGCGTTCAGGGAGCACTTGGAGCCCACGGCAGCTGCTGCGCCACAGCAGGGACCTCACACCATGCTGGCTTGGGAAAGCTTACAGGAATCCACAACTCTTTGGGCTTAGTTCCAGAATTGTTTCTTTCTAATTCTTCTATTTATTCACAGAATTCAGGTCAACCAGAGCCAAGTATCTTTCCTGCCCTGTAGCCCTGAGGAGGCGAGGAGGGGAAGATGAGACGATGGAGTCAGGGCTCATGCCTTTGCATCAGCGATCGGCTTCCCTGGGAACCCACACTGGGAATTTGCAGTGGGTCCCTCTGGCCCTGATCTGGCAGTGACTGCGGTGGCGGTAGGGAAGGATGGAAGGCAGAATAAAGGAAGGAAGAGAAAGAGAGGAACCGGGAGCAGGGCAAGCACACAAGGCACGTGTCTGGATGACTTCACTTTCCTCTGTGTAAGACTTTAAGGTTGAAGCTATCTGTCTGCACTAAGTGGCAGCTCCTTCTGCCCACTGTCCCACCAGGAGCCCGGGCAGGGCAATCCCCCGACTCCAGCCCCACCCCCACAGTCCCAGTCCTGTCCCCACCATCGGCCACCTGCCCACTTCCCTCCACCCTGCCGCTGCATTTGTTCAGTTCTCAAATTCCATTCTCACCTGGGTGACTGCAACGGCCTCCTACGAGGCCTCTCTGTCCCCACCACCACTGGATTCTCTGCAGAGCAGCCAGAGTAGTTGCTACAAGTGACAAATCGGATGATGCCCCTCACCTACCTAAAACCTCTCTGTGGCTCCCTTGTAATTTTAGGATGAAGTTAAAAACGAAACAAAACAACAAATCCCTTAATAAGGCCTGAATGACCCAGCTGCTGGCGCCCTCCCCTCCCCCCTTCTCTCCTTACCTTCAACTCTGACCCAGCCACACTGGCTCTGTTCAGCTCCTTAAAAGAGCCCTGTTCCTCCTGGCTTGCGGCCTTTGCACACTCTGTTCCTTCTGCCCGGAATGCCCTTCCCTTTTTTGCCAAGTCGGGTCCCACTTTTTCATAAGATCTGACTTAAGATCGAGGGCATCTGACCCTCTTTACAAACACTTATGGCACTTAAATTTTTTCTCACACGTATATGGGAGCATTTGACACTTGTCCTCAGGGACTGTAAGTTTCCCGAGGGCAGAAGGGGACCCCCTTTGTTTTGCTCCCCACTGGATCCTCAAACCTGCCTCAGCTCATGAGCAAGTCTTACTCATCTCTCAGGACCCTATCCAAACCTCTGAGAAGCCCCGTCTGGCCCCTGGCTTGGTCACCCCATGAGCCAACGTGGCCCTCCACCAGGGTATGTATCGCGCTATCCTGCCATCATTCGCTCACAAATCTGTCTCCTCACTGCTCTGTGGACTCCTGGAGGGCAAGAACCTTGTTTCTTTCCCCAGCGCCCGGCACAGTGCCTGGCCTGTGGGAGATTAAGTGTGTGAATGAATGGATGACTGTAAGGCAGGTCCTTGGGCCTGGGTTCTACGCCCCATAAACTCAGGGGCTGAAAAAGATAATTCTGTCTGTCCTTTCTCCCACACTGTGGCTCCAGCCACACAGCCCTGTGCAGTCCGTGCCCCCTGCTTTGTCATGCTGTGTGCCTTTGTTGCCCTGGCAATCAGCAAAGCTAGCTGCACACAGTTCCTCTCTTCCACCCTGCAAACAGCCGCGCACCGTGCAGCAGCGCTGGCTTCTATAGACTATGCAAAATAAGCCACTTAAATATCTCCTTCCTCTTTGACTTAAGTGTCTTGACTCATGTCTTTCTCATATTGGGAGGGAGAGTTTATGTTTTCTAAGTACTTATTTTACATTTAAAATATAAAAAATATTTTAAATATTCTTTATATGGTAAAGAATAACATAGTGGGCACACATGAACACACTCAAGTCCATACAGCCGAGGAAACAAAGTGGCAGCCACACACTTGCCCTTTCTCTAGAGAAGGACTAACACCATTTGGGGCCTTTCCATCTACACGCATTTTCAGGGGACTGAGAAACTGACTGCAAGCCATGTGTCCAGGACACAGCCTGGTGTCCACACACCCAGGTAGAAGGCCTTCATCCTGCACTCTCTTCTAAGGACAGGGGTCTTCCTCTTCCATTGAGGCGCACACCCCTCCAAGGATAGGCTTGGAGAATCCCCAGCGAGGGAGGGGGCCAGGCTCCCACTAGGCAGGGGAACGCCCTCCCAACCTTCCTACCCTGTAGGCTTCCTGAGGTGTGGCAGGGGGGGCCCAAACACCCTGGGGAGACACCCTAGAAAAGAAAAAGGGACACGAAAGGAAGAAAGGGGTCAAGAGCATCTGGGGCAAGCAGACCATGTTTTCATTTGAGTCCATCTGGAGGTGGGACTCCTCCAGAAAATACATCCAAGAAGTAAATTTGACCTGTCCTTCATGGCCTTTCTGTGGACCAGACATGGAGCTAAGGTTGGGGCTTGAAGATGAATAGGACATGATTCATAAATTTGAGGGCCTCACAGGCAGTGGAAGACGCAAGCACATGGGCTAGGGAAGAAGCCTCTGAAGGCTTCCTGGAGGAGGTGTCGCTTGCCCTGCACTGTGAAGCATGCCTGATGCAAGGCATGATGGGTCCATGATGCTGGTGGGGGGCTGCAGGTGGTTTTACCCATCTGGAGCAAAAGGGAGTTGTGGGTAGTGGCGGGAGATGTGGCCAGAGCGACGTCACAAAGGCCTTGTGTGCTAAGCTGAAGAGAGTGGGTCTTCTGAGAGCTAGAGGCAGCCATTGGAGGAGTCAAGGCAGGGAAATGATGGGAGGAGACCTGGAGAGCCCTGTGGAGAGGTGTGGAGGTGAACTGGATGGGGGAAGAACGAGGAGGAGGTGGCGGCCGGCCAAGGTGAGAAGTCATGAGAATCTGAACAGGGTGGTGGCGAAGGGAGAGGAGAGGAAGGAGGACGGTAAGGAAGGTGAAACCATCCAGTGGACACGGAGCGTAGGGAGGGTTCTGGGTAGTTCTCAGGCTTTGGGCTCCCAGGACTGGGGGTGGTCACTGCTTTCCATCCACGGGGTTCCAGAGGACTAGACCCTGGCATGGTTCTTTGCATCCAAATAGGGATAGAGCTGAGTTGTAACTGGAAGGGATAAGACCCTCTGGAATCTATATGCAAAAAGGGCACAGAAGGGTCACAAGGGGCTAGGGTGTGTGTACGAGGGCCTCTGATCACACACCCAGTTTTTCTGATGTGGCAACCTGGTGCAACTTTGGAGGACCCAGCTGGGCGGAGGAGGTACCCCTCTCCCCTGAGGTTGCAGGTTGGAGGCCTGGGTGGCCATCTTAGCGCCAACATTAGCAAAGCCAGGATGGAGTTGACCACACCTCTAGACATCTCCTGTAGACCTTGGTGAAGGAGCTAGATGTCCATTAAATTTGATTCAACTTTTAAATTTGATAGATTATTTTGTTTTTTTAAAAAATGAGAGTTATAAAGAGTCTAAAGAAACCAAGAGTCATGTATCAAAAATAGTTGCCTATCCCCCTTTCCTGAGCTTCTGAGGCAGCTGCTTTCAACTCACATTGGATGATTCTTCGGGTATTTACCTCCCAAACTCTAAATAACATGAGTATATTGATGCCTCCTGATTTTTTATTCCATGTTAGGCCTTTCCAATATGGCAGGCAGCAGTTTAACTCTGTTTACTCCACCCTCATCTCAACTACACACACATGCCCCTTTTCATTCCCCCACCCTCCCAATAAAGTTATATCAACTAAAACAATGGTTATATAATGTGAACGTTCAGTGTTCACGTTAGTATGACTGTGTTCATGCTATGCCCCCCTGAGTCCCTGAAGGTATACCATGAGTTTTTCCTTTCCTCTAGAGCTCCGCTGGAGTTAATAATGCCTCCCCTCCCTCATTCATTTACTTCTATTATGGCACTTATCAATCCTTCATTCTCCCCTTATTTTGTAAACCCCCTCTTAGTATTTTCAAACACAATGCTATCCATGTCATCTTCTTGAATATATCTTCCCTGGAATCTGGGCCAGCTTCAACGGGAACAGGCTGCTTCCTATGCCTGGCACATGCTAGCGGTCCACCTGGGATGGTCCTTTTGCTTGGTGCTTCCTGTTGCCTGCCTTGTGTGTTGGAGTCCCTGTCTCCATCTTACTCTTTCTAGGTTTCCTCCCTTGTTTCCCTGGAGCACGCCCTTTAGCAGCTTCCTGAGGGGGAGGATAAAGTAGTCCCCTTTCTCAAGACTCTGCATATCTGAACATGGGTGGCTCTTTTCTCATGCTTATTTTCTTATAGTTTGGCTATGTACACTTATAGGCAGGAAGTACTTTTCCCTCAGAGGACTGTCAGCTTTGAGGCTTGATACCTCTGATGACATTTTGTCCATAGTTTTCCTCCTCCTTGAAAACTTTCTATGCAATCAGTTTTTTTTTTCTTGTTATCCCTCTGAAACCCTGTTGGATCTCCTCTTTGTCTCCAGTTTGCTGAAATTCCATGGGGATGTGTAATCCAGCTCCATTCTACAGACACATATTGAGGACATGTGCTATATAGTTTATCTCAATAAATGCTCCAGGGTATATAAAGATAATACCAAAGTCCTTAGAGAGCTAGAAATCTCTGGGAAGTGTGGGAGATAAGGCAAACAAAATACTGGTGAGTGTGTAGTATTGCACATAGAAATTACATTATTACATTATGCATATAAGACTGATAAAGGTAACATTACAAATTCCAAGTGCTGGTATTTTTTTAAGAAGAAATAATTCAGGGTCTCAATTTAATTCATTTCACTGGAATTAGCTTCTCATAAGCTAACAATAAGGGTCTGGTTTTGTTTTTGTTTTACTTCAAGTCCTGCTTTGAGGGCTAGCTGAGTTAGCCACCGAAGGGTAGACTTGGTCACCATTCTGCAGAGGGCCAGGAAACCTTGATTACAATGCCAAGGTTCCCTCATGCTTCCTAGGGAGTCGTCTGGGATAGAACCAAGAACCAGGACCCCCTTTCAGGGCCCACAGACAGCACTTGAATGCCCAGGCTGGAGCTTGCACAGATCTGGATGAGAATTACACCTCTTCAGGCCAGCTGGAACCTTAAGAAGTTCCCTTACTTGTAAGAGTCTCAGTGTGCTTATCTATAAATGAAGCAGGGGTTTAGGGAGGTACCTCGGTGGAAGAGCCTGTGCTTAGCACGTGCAGGACACTGGTTTCAGTCCCCGGCAATGGGGGGGGGCAAGCAATAGTAGCCACATCAGAGAATTCTTGTGATGCTTATGTGAGGTAATGTGTTAAACATGTACTGTACCGTGCACAAATGCTAGCTTTCTGTTAGAACAGCCAGTGCTCGGGGAATGCTTATGATCGGCCAGGAATTTTCCAAATGTTTTCTTGTATTAACTCACTCAAGCCTCAAGCAAGACTGCGAGGCAGATGCTACTATTTCATCATGCCCATTTTATAGATAAAGAAGCTGAGGTGAGAGGCGGAGTACCTTGATATGCAGTTGCACAACTACAAGTTGCTAAGCCAGAGTTTGAACCAGGGGAAATCTGGACTCTTTAATTTTTTTTTTTTTTTTTTTTTTTTTTTTACATTTTGGTATTGGGGATTGAACCCAACAGCCTTCTACCTCTGAGCTATACTCCCAGCCCTATTTTATTATTTTGAAACAGGGTCTCACTAATTTGCCCAGCCTGGCCTCCAACCTGCGATCCTCCCGTTTCAGCCTCCCAAGCACTGGGATTTTGGACTCTTTACCACTATCCCTCCCCAGGGTTGGAATGGAAGAGTGCAAACCGGCGCTTCTGCCCGCAGGCCCGGCTTTTTGCGGGCGGCAGGGTGCACAGGTTTACCCTCTGGAATGGGCTGGGACCGGCAGGTGGCAGCCTAGTGCTACGTGGGTCACGCCCAGAGCCAGTGCGGTGCGACGCGTTTCACCACACAACCCACGACAGCTTCTTTTGCTTCTCGGAAGTTCCCTCTCCTTTCCACCTTCAGGAAATAATAGTCCTATTTAAGTTCTGATAAGAGTTCCCCCAAGACCAGGTCCTCAGAGAAAGCCCCAGAAAGGCGAATTTTCTGCATCTTCCCTTTAACCCGGGAGCGCAAATCTACACATCTCCCTGGACACTGTGAGCTCAGCCAGCGGTTGGGAGCCCAGCCAGGGGGACAAAGTCGGGGGCCGTCTTGGATTCCCCGGAGCACTTTGGGGGCGCCCGGCCTCCGCGCACACGCGTGGGGCGTGCTGACCAGCGCGAGGAGACTCTTACCTCGGAAGGGCGCTGGGGGCCTCTGGCGGGGTTCACTGGGACGGGGGCGAATGAATTTAAGGGGCAGTGCCGGGGGTGGGAGTTAACCGGGCGGTTTCCATGGCGCCCGGGACGTGGGGGAGGAATGCACCCCGCAAGCTGTGGCGAAACAACTGCGCTGGCCGGCGGGCCGGGCTCGAGAAGGCTGGGGACACCGGGTGGGAGGGACTCCGGGGGTGGGGGACGCCGGGCGGGACGGGGGCGGGGCGGTCACGTGCGCCCCAGGGGGCGAGGCCCCGAGCCGGCCCGGGAGTAATCAGAGCCGGCCCGGAGGCTGTGCAAGGGACGAACTTTTTCCCGGACGGAGATCGCCTTTGGGGGGACCCACGGCAGGAGGAGGCAGGAGCGGGCTGACGAGTCTGCGGCCGGCTTGGGCACAGCAGCTGCTGCGGGCGGGGACAGAGGTCCCCAAGGAAAAGTGAGAACAGGAGTTGGGGGTGAGCGCAGACGGCCCCCATTCGTTGCTCTTACGCAGCTTCGGTTTCTTCTGGTGCCGCGTTGCGCTCCTGGGCGAGTGTCCCATCAGCTCTAGGGGACCAGCCCAAAGGCCACTGTCCCTTAAAAGTGCCGGAGTCAGCACCTGTGCAGGGGTCCAGGGGAGGCTGTGGCCATGGTGAATGAAGGTCTCAGCCAGGAGGAGCGCGATGACTCCCCTGCTCAGGAGTCCGCACTCCAAGCGGATCCCAGCAACTTGACACATGCCAGCGTCTCCGCGCATCCCAGCGTCTCCATCCACCCCAGCGTCTCGGGCCATCCCAGCGTCTCCATCCACCCCAGCGTCTCGGTCCACCCCAGCAGTTCGGCCTACCCCAGTACCTCGGCCCAACCGGGTTGCTTGACCCAGCCCAGTAGCTCTGGCCCCGAGGAGGAGCTCAGCGTGATCAAGGTGAGCCGGCGCCGTTGGGCGGTGGTCCTGGTGTTCAGTTGCTACTCCATGTGCAACGCCTTTCAGTGGATCCAGTACGGCTCCATCAATAACATCTTCATGAACTTCTACGGGGTTAGTGCCTTTGCCATCGACTGGCTGTCCATGTGCTACATGCTGACCTACATCCCTCTGCTCCTGCCCGTGGCCTGGCTGCTGGAGAAATTCGGCTTGCGCACCATTGCCATCACCGGCTCGGCTCTCAACTGCCTGGGGGCCTGGGTGAAACTGGGCAGCCTGAAGCCGCACCTCTTCCCAGTGACCGTGCTGGGCCAGGTCATCTGCTCCGTGGCCCAGGTCTTCATCCTCGGCATGCCCTCCCGCATCGCTTCTGTCTGGTTCGGGGCGAATGAGGTTTCAACAGCCTGCTCCGTGGCTGTCTTTGGCAATCAGGTGAGTAGAGCAGTTTGCAGATGGGTGTTCAAAGGGAGGGCATCTTTCCATGGTGGGACTGTGTTGGATTGTACCTAACCGTACCCAACTGTGTGGGGAGGCTATAATTTTGTAGCCAATAGCCTTTATGACCCTGGGTGGTTTGGTGGCTAGGTATGACCTGACCAGCAGTGTGGTTGGGTGATTGTGACTGTTGGTGACACTGTAAGATCAGTGGGGACCCCAAAGCAGGGGACCACAGTTTCTCTTCCTCTGACAGAAAGCATGCTTCTAGAACATACTCTGCTTTGATGGTGTCGCTCCTGAACCTGTGTGAGTTCACCAGTTTCCACTTGTGATTTCAGGAATGCTGCTTTTTCTCTGGCAACAGCCCCTGGGCATCAGCCTATATTGGTCCCATCTGAATATGGCAGGTGTTTTTAGCAGGGCCAACCAGCTTTCCTAGAGTGCTCTGTCTCTGTGCCGCATAGAGTTGCAAAGCCATGCCTGGTGGTGCTTGGCACTGTTCTTACCTTCTTTTACACACAGCTGAAGCAGGACAGTGGGAGCAATGCTTTGGGCCAAACTCCTTCCTATGGGTTTAGAGCCAAGTCCAGCGGGATGGATTAGAAACCTCACTCTGAATTTCCAAGAAGTCTCCTGGTATAAGTAATTCATACCTTAATCCTTTCTCTTCTTTTTGGAAGGAGAAGCCCAAATTCTTTCTACCTCAGTATGGTTCTGATCCAGAAAGTTGGGAATGTTATGAATCGGATCGCCTTCTCCAAATATTTGAAGCAAATACTTATGGAGTCCTTCTTTAGTGGGACTACTGCCTCTGGCTCTCAGTTCTTTCTAAGCACACACAGTCCTAGCTGTGTACGTAACGAATGACCAGTTGCCCTCAGTTCTCATAGGCCTAATTTCTCTTACCTGTTGGTTTCATTTAGAAAATGTAATCTTTTATTTAGAAATTTTTCATTTGGGACAAAAACTTTCTAAAACTTCTCTACAGGCAAATTTCCATTCTGTTTATCTTCACAACCAGGAAGGTGACTTGAGCTCAATTTCCCTAAGTTCTTGAGTTCTG
Organism: Glis glis; assembly: GCA_004027185.1. Classification (NCBI taxonomy): domain Eukaryota; kingdom Metazoa; phylum Chordata; class Mammalia; order Rodentia; family Gliridae; genus Glis; species Glis glis. The sequence continues at coordinate 47,074 of PVJS01001124.1, read as the reverse complement.
CCACTTGGTAATAGCAGGAGTGATCAATAAAAGCAAACAGAGAAGCCACCTTTAGCACATTAAAAGAGCAACAAAAAATCCCTTGCCCAGTTTTCACCTTTGGTTTTGAATGTTTTGAAGAATGAATTGATTTAAAGCCTGCAGATGAAACTAGATGGACTTTTTGTTCAGGATAATTTAAAAATACATATTGAGAATGACATTTATCAATCCCCTATCCTCCAGGTGATATGATTATGGATGTGTGTGTGTGCTGGAAGTTGAACCTAGGGGAATTCTACCTCCAAGCTAAGGTCTCCCTAAATTGCTGAGGCTGGCCTAGAACCTGCAATCCTCCTGTCTCAGCCTCCTAAGTACTGGGATTATAGGCGTGTGCCACCACACCTGGCTGTGGCTATGGATTTTTAATATCCCATTTGCAGCTTCAGCACTGTTGGGTTTTTCCTTTATTGGAGAGTAAAGTTAGGGTATGAAGAATGGGAGCTTTAAACCTTGCAGAGGACTAAATTACCCTGTTAGCTGCAGAATAGGAATCTACAAGATCCCAGACCCAGTGTTTGGGAAGGGCAGAATTGCTACATGGGAGGAGCTTTCTCAGTTGGCCTGCACCAACGAGATGGGAGATCCTAACACTTTTTTTCTTTACTAAAAAGCACAAAGTAATCAGTTTTTATACCCCTTATCACACACCTTAAAGGAACTTAATACTAGATATGCCTTTATTTATTTATTTACTTGCAGTACTGGGGATTGAACCCAGGGACATTCTACCTCCGAGCTACACCCCCAGCCCTATTTTTTTTATTCTTTATTTTGAAACAGGGTCTCACTAAGTTGGGGAGGGCCTCACTAAGTAGCTGAGGCTGGCCACGAACCTGCGATCCTCCGGTCTCAGCCTCCCAAGTACTGGGATTACAAGCGTATACAACCATGCCCAACTTTGCCTTTAATATTTAATGGCAATAGTTATTCATTCCCCAGTCTACCCCCACTCCCCAACAAGGTCAGAAATGCTAAGAATTTTACATTTAAAAACACCCTGACAGGGTATATTATTTGCATCATGGAAACATGTATGTAGTTTGATCTTTTAGGCTTAATCCTTTGTGCTAAATTCAACATTATGAAAAACCAAACTGTTTATGCTTCCTCAGGGAGAGATGAATATGTTTGTCTCTATATGTGTGTGTTTTAACTTTTTTTCTGAGTAAAGCACCTGCCAAATGGGAGAGAAGTATTAACAGAGTACCTTGAGCTTTACAATTTAGAAAAGTTGTCTAAACAGAGTCACATGTCATTTCACAGAAAAGTTCTTCATGGCCTGCAAGCTTCACTTTAACCCTATCTGTGCAGATCACCATGACTCCTGTACCCTTGTCAAACTAAGTAAAAAATCATCGGAGATTCTCCAAAGAATGCTGATATTTGGGAATAGCAGAGCATTACAATGGGACTATGCATGATGCCATAGTGAATTATGGGCATATTAAAAGAGGTTGAGACAAAGAGGCATTTTTAAAGACAAAAATGAGGAGGGTTATATCAGATGGTTTGTAACAATAATCCTTGGCCACAGTGATTAATAACAAGAGTGGCATCAGTCCAAGGTTGAAAAGACAGTTGCTGGGCAGATGTCCTTGCAGAAGTACTGTTTTGATAAGGAGGCCTTTATGTGAAGTTATAGTCTTGAGGAGGCTTTTCTGATAGGTGCTATCAGCAGTCATGGATAAGAACTCTTCCTTCATAACCTCCTGGCTTTATTTACCTTTTTTTTTAAATGAAGGTTGACACAAGTGACTCCATTTTGATTCTAACAACTTTCACATTTCTTTCACACTTTGGTGTAACTTAATGTATTCTATAAATGTACCAACCTCTGTTTATATTAAATCCAACATTCATTCATTCATTCATTCATTCATTCAACAAGCATTTACCTAGCACCTATCTTTTGCCAGACATTGAACTAGGGCCTTATTTATCATTATTATTATTATTATTATTATTATTTGTGGTACTGGGGATTGAACCCAGGGGCATTCTACCTCTAAGCTACACCCCCAGCCATATTTTTTATTCTTTATTTAGAAACAGGGTCTCACTAAGTTGCAGAGGGCCTCACTAAGTACCTGAGGCTAGCCACGAACCCAGATCCTCCTGTCTCAGCCTCCCAAGTACTGGGATTACAAGCATGCACCACCATGCCCAGCCCTATTTTTTATAGTTTATTTTGAAACAGGGTCTCACTAAGTTGTGTAGGGTATCACTAAGTAGCTGAGGCTGGCTGCGAACCTGGGATCCTCTTGTCTCAGCCTCCCAAGTACTGGGATTACAAGCATGCGCCACCATGCCCGGCTTGAACTAGAGCTTTAAAGATAATCTCTTCCACAGAGTTCCTTTACTAGATTTTAAAATTATACCAGGTGCCAAGATTCAGATTAAAACAACCAGTCATGGTATCAAAGATTTCTTTTCCATTCTCTGTGAGAATTTTAATATTTCTTTGCTTAATTACTATGGAAAAGTAAGAAGAAGGGGAAAGGAAGCTAATATCTATTAAAAATCTAAAGTGTGCAAGGCGCTGGGAGTGGTGGTGCACACCTGTCATCCCAGTACTTGGGAGGCTGAGAAAGGAGGATTGCAGGTTCAAGGTCATCCTCAGCAACTTAGTGAGGCCCTCAGCAACCTAGCAAGACCCTGTTTCAAAATAAAAAATAAAATAGGGCTGGGGATGTACCTTGGAGATAGAATGCCCCTGGGTTCAATCCCCAGAACCAAAAAATAAATAAAAATAAAAAATAAAGTATGTAAGGTACTTTTATATGCATTATTAAATACTTTCAATGACTCTGTAAGGTAGGTAGAATTGTCCCCATTGTTACATGTGAGGGAATTGAGACCCCGATAAATGAATCAACCTTGTCTCAGGTCCTGTAGCTACTGAGTAGTAAATGAGAGATGGAACACGGCTCTACCTCCACAGCCCATGTCAGTAAGCCAATATTGAGTCTTCATATGGATAAAGTATATGCATTTAAAAAAGGAGAGGGGTCTGGGGGTGTAACTCAGTGGTAGAACATTTACCTAACATGCCTGAGGCCCTGGGTTCCATCCCCACCAGCCTCAGCAACTTAGCGAGACCCTGTTTCAAAATAAAAACTAAAAAAGGGGTAGGGGTGTAGCTCAGAAGCAGAATGTCCTGGGTTCAATCCCTAGTACCTCCCCCAAAAATGGTGAGGCTAGAGGCTCTGGGAAGAAGCAACTAGTGACTCCTGATTCACATGGGCAGAGCAGGTAGGGGAACCTCTAGATTATAACTGAGGCTCCTGGCTTTTCTTGGCAAGCTCTGACCAGTTGCTCCCAGGTGGTAACAGTTTAGCATTTTTTTTTAGCAACACTTGTAGCATTGTCTCCAGGGAACATGATCTGTGTGGGGTTTTGAGTAACACATATCATTATTATGCAAGGATTAGAAGAAAGCCCTCTGTTAGAGTCTGAGAGCTTGGTGGCCCAGGACAAGATATATGTAGGAGTCAGACGAGCTCTTCAAGGTCAGCTTCAGCCCTGCAGCACAGAGAGGGGACAGGACGTCCCCAAGGACCCTTGGACAGCTCATAGCACAGTGCCACCCAGAAATAGAGGAGAGAATCATTTGATTTTAAAGGTAAAGAGAACACAGTAACCTTAGAGAACTAGTCCTATAGAAGCCACAGCTGGCTGTCTAAAATAGCACTGGCCAGTTGAAATAAAATGCCAGCCACACATGCCAGTGACATATGTAACTAAATTTTCTAGTAGCTACATTAAACATGTGAAAGTACAAAAAAGTAAAAAGAACAAGGGAAATCAGTTTTAGTAATCTATTTTATTTAAACCAGTATATCCAAAATATTATTTCAACCTGTTATATCAATATAAAATTACTAGTGTGCTCTTTTACATTCTTTGGAAGTTGACAGATTGACCACCTTTCCTGAAGAGCCATGAATGGGCTGTGCTGCATGACCAGGTGGACGTGCAGGTCTAGAACAAGGATGGCGATTCCACAGCGGAAATCAGGGTCTAGCAGATAAGGATCCTGGAGAAGGCTGTGGCTGCTGGGATGGGTGATCGTGTGGTGTCACCCAGAGAAGCTGAGAAATTCTAAGGTTTGCTGCAGAGCCAGAGTCATGGTGGAGGGGTTAGCCTAGACTTATTCCCAAATCATGGTCACTTGGGAATGTTCAAGTCCAGGCTAATCCTTCTTGAATTTCCCAATGTCAGAGGACTTTCAGGGTCTTAATACAGGTTTGGAGAGGTCAAAGCAAAATTTTGTTTTCTTTTGTTCACATCCATCGATTGTCATTGTGATGGCGCACAAAGTTCTTGCCCACTTGATGCACAGCCTCCCCCCCCCCCCGTTTCGCATTGGAAGACAAGAATAGGCAGGGGCTGGGAGAGTCCAACGTGACCGAAAGGAAACAGGGTAGGTCCAGGGTCACCCTCTCGAATGCTCATGAGGGCCAGCTGGTCATGTAAGTCTAGTAAAGGTGACATTGGAGTGTGGCGTGGTCCCAAAGAACACGAGAGCCCATGTCCCATCTAAAGACAGCAGGACCTGAGCTCCCACCCATTGTTGATATGAAAAGCAGGACCTGGTGTTGTTAGATTTTTTTTTGGGGGGGGGGCTTTAAGAGAAACCAGAGCTGGGTGTGGTGGTGCACACTTGTAATCCCAGTACTTGGGAGGCTGAGACAGGAGGATCCGGGTTCGTGGCCAGCCTCAGCTACTTAGTGAGGCCCTCCACAACTTAGTGAGACCCTGTTTCAAAATAAAGAATAAAAAATAGTGCTGGGAGTGTAGCTCGGAGGTAGAATGCCCCTGGGTTCAATCCCCAGTACCACAATAAATAAATAAATAAATAAATAAATAAATAAGAAACCAGAGCCGGACCCTGTGGCACATACCTGAAATCCCAATACTTGGGAGACTGAGACAGGAGGATCACAGGTTCAAGGTCAGCCTCAGCAACTTAGCAAGACCCTGTTTCAAAATAAAAAATAAAAGCTGGACGTGGTGGCACATGCTTATAATCCCAGTACTTGGGAAGCTGAGATCGGAGGATCCAGGTTTGTGGCCAGACTCAGTTACTTAGTGAGGCCACTGCAACTTAGTGAGACCCTGTTTCAAAATAAAGACTAAAAATAGGGCTGGGGGGGGTAGCCCGGAGGTAGAATGTCCCTGGGTTCAATCCCTGGTACCGCAAAAAAATAAAAAAATAAAAAGGGCTGGGGTTATAACTCAAAGGTAGAATGACCCTGGTTTTAATCTCCAGTGCCTAAATAAATAAATAAGAAACCAGAAGTCCAGGTTTTGTACATAAAATCTGTTTTTTAAAAGCATGGTGAAATTTATATAACAATGTCATTTTAACCATTCCTAAGTGTACAATTCGGTGACATTAAATATATTCACAAAGTTGCATTACCATCATCACTGTACATACCTAAAACTTTTTTGTCAGCTCCAATAAAAACTTTATACTCATTAAACACTATATCTTCTCTTCCCTTTCCCTCCACCCCCTGGGAACCTCTATTCTTCTTTCTGCCCTTATGAATTTGCCTGTTCTAGGTACCTCATTTAAGTGGAACTCTATGATACTTGTCCTTCTGTGTCTGGCTTATGAAATCAGTATTTTAAATGCTAGTAGTTGTAGCTGGGCATGGTGGCGCACGCTTGTAATCCCAGTACTTGGGAAGCTGATACAGGAGGATCGCAGGTTCACCGCCTGCCTCAGCTACTTAGGCCCTCCGCAACTTAGTGAGACCCTGTTTCCAAATAAAGAATAAAAAATAGGGCTGGGGTGTAGCTCAGAGGTAGAATGCCCCTGGGTTCAATCCCTTGTACTGCAATAAATAAATAAATAAATAAATAAATAAATAAATACTAGTAGTTAATTCACAAATTGTTATTTTATTTTTTTGGTACCAAGGATTGAAACCAGGGGCATTCTACCTCTGACCTACACCCCCAGCCCTATTTTATTTTATTTTTTTATTTGGAAACAGGGTCTCACCAAGTTGCTGCAGGCCTCCCTAAGCTGCCAAGGCTGGCCTCAAACCTGCGATCCTCCTGCCTCAGCCTCCCAAGTACTGAGATCATAGGTATGTGCCACCATACCCAGCTTCTTTGTGTGTGTGTGTGTGTGTGTGTGTGTGTGTGTGTGTGTGTGTTACTGAGGATTGAACCCAGGGGCATTCTACCTCCAAGCTACATCCCCAGTCCTATTTTGTTTTATTTTTTATTTTGAAATAGGATCTTGCTAGGTTGCTGAGAGTCTTGGTACTTGCTGAGGCTGCCCTTAAGCCTGCGATCCTCCTGTCTCAGTCTCCCAAGTACTAGGATTACAGGTGTGCACCACCACGCCTGGCACAAGTTGTTATTTTTTAAAATCATGTTCTATGTCTTAAAACTGTGAGTCACATCAAATTGCTGATTTGAGACTTCTAGGGAAAGTCACATGGACCTGAATTCCAGTTCTGCCTTTTCCTGCCTCGGAAAGCCCTACCAAAGATGTGGGCAGGTGGAGACCCACCCAGAGGCTAGCAACTAGATCAGACCTCTGTGACAGTGGCTGCTGATTGCCTCACCCACAGGGATGGGTGAAAATACAGATGCCCAGGCCCCCACATGGGCTTCCACGACTCACTCTCTAGGGTGGGGGCCCAGGCTCCTGTATTTCCAGCTGGATCCTGGAGGAAGTTAATGATCAGGAACTTTTCTTTGAAGCCACCAAGAGAGGATCAGCATGCATGGGAAGGGACACTCCACCCTGGAGCCATGTTCTTGTCAGGGCTGATGTATCAGGTGTTTGCCATATATCTTGTCTGGTGTCCTGGTAGAAGCAGGGGGCACTTGGGCCACTCGCCCTTCAGATCGGGAAAGCCGGCCTCTGTCTTGACTGTGTTACCTTGTCAGGAATTGCTGCAGGTGCCAGTCAATTCATGGAATCACGTCTAAATCTTCAGCCTAGGATTCCAGGACCCCTATTTCTTCCTTCCTCTCATCCAGCCTGTCTTTCGTTACCTCCCAGCTTTGTCTCACCTCTGACTAGTCCTGCTCTGCAGCAATCTCCTTGAAGATGCACTATTTGAGGAATAAGACTCAGGCACCGGAGAGTGATGTCAGCAAGGTGGTGGAGTAGGAAGCTCCAGGCTCTTGCTCCCCCACAGAAATATGAAGGAACTGGCTAAAGTAACTTCTTTATAGGCGCTCTGGAAACCAGTCAGCAATCTACAGCAAGCAAACCACCCAGCCAGGGAAAAGCCACACCCAACATGGCAGGGAAAGCCATGTTTACTCACCCCTTCTCCACTCCCCCACGCTGTGCTCCCAGTCTCCAGTTCCCTTCTGCAAACCGGAGACTGAATTTACAACAGTTCAACCTGTTTTAATACAATAGCATTTTTGTGTGCAATGATCAATGATTCAACAAGGAAATTAAGAAAACAATTCCACATACAATAGTGTAAAAAAAAACCCACTTAGGAATGAACCAAGGTGGTAAAAAACTTGTATGGCGAAAACTATAAAATGTTGCTGAAAGAAATGAAAGAACACATACATGAGTGGAAAGATACTCTGTGTTCATCAATTGGAAAACTTAGTTAAGACGTGAATACGACCCAAAGTGATCTACAGATTCAATGCAATCCCTGTCAAAATCCCAATGGCCTTTTTTTTTTTTTTGCCAAAACTGAAAAATCCACCCTAAGATTCATATGGCAGCTCAAATGGCCCGAGTAGCCAAAACAATCTTGAAAAAGGAGAACAAAGTTGGAGGTTGTGTTGATTTCAAAATTTACTGAGAAGCTACAGTAATCACGACGGAGTGGTGTTGATATAAAGGCAGACATATAGATCAATAGAATAGAGAAGAACCAGGAAATAAGCCCTCATGTATATGATCAAATGATTTTTGACAAAGGTGTCAAGATCATTTAATGGGGGAAAAGACAGTTTTCAACAAATGGTTCTGGGAAAACTGAACATCCACATGAAAAAGAATGAAATTAGACCCTTCTACCATGTTAAAAAAATTCAAAATGAATCAACAAAATAAATATAAAAGCCAAAACTGTAAAACAATTAGAAGAAAACAGGTGAAAATTTATGACATTGGATTAGCAATGATTTCTTGAATATAATACTAAAAACAGGTATCAAAAGAAGAAATAGATAAGCCGTGGTGTATACCGTAATCCCAGTACTTGGGAGGCTGAGACAGGAGGATTGCAAGTTTGAGGCCAGCCTTAGCAACTTAGTGAGACCCTCAGCAATTTAGCAAGACACTTTCAAAATAAAAAGGGCTGGGGGTGTATCTCAGTGGTAGAGCACACCTGGGTTCAATCCCCAGGGAGAAAGGAAGGAAGGAAGGAAAAGAAGGAGGGAGGAAGGAAGAAAGAAAGGGAGGGAAAAAAGAAATTGGACGATATCCTATATCAAAATTTAAATAGTGGTTCATGCCTGTAAACCCAGTAAATGGGAAGCTGAGACAGGAGGATTGCAGGTTTGAGGTCAGCCTCAGCAACTAGGTGAGACCCTGTTTCAAAAACCAAAAATAAAAAAGGGCTGGGAGTGTAGCTTGGAGGTAGAATGCCTCTGGGTCCAATCCCCTGCATGTGCGCACACACACACACACACACACACACACACTCACACACACACACACACACCAAAAAAAACAAAAAACAAAATAACAAAAAGGGCTGGGATGTAGCTTGGAGATAGAATGTCCCTGGATTCAATCCCCAGTACTCTGCCCCCTAAAACCCAAACTTGTGTGTATCAAAGGACAGTCAACGAAATGAAGAGTCAAACCAAAGGGAGAGAAAATACTGGGAAAAATATTTATCTGTTACCCAACCAAGCTTGTTTTGCTTGCTACACAGTATACCAATTGCTGAAGTGAGTTTTGCAAAAGAGAAAGAGTTGATTCATGAAGTAGCCAAACACAAGGAGACAGGAATCCAAGTCTCACATTCACCTCCCCAGGGATAGGGCTCAGAGGTGCTTATGGGCGAAAGAAGCTGGGTGGTCTGAGGCACGGGGAAAGGTGATTGGAGGAAAAGAAAAGTGATCAGTGGTTTATAAACATGTAATCAAGCTGGGAGTGGTGACACCGGCCTGTAATCCCAGTACTTGGGAAGCTGAGACAGGAGGATCACAGGTTCAAAGCCATCCTCAGCAACTTAGACCCTCTTTCCAAATAAAAAAGTAAAATAGGGCTGGGAGGTATAGCTCAAAAGTAGAATGCCCCTGGGGATCAGTCCCCAGAAACACACACACACACACACACACACACACACACACACAATGTGTAATCAAACTTCATGACTCTACAGAACACATGTTCAGAAAATGACAGTGTTAGTGTGCTTTGAGGGTTGAGTTTTGACCTTTTTGTCAAAAGGTCACCTACTGGACACTCATGCATGTTGCAGTGAAGGTTCAGGAGTTTCAACCAGCTTGGGCTATCTCCAAGTTCCTGAAAAACAACTTAGGCAACCATTACCATGATAGCTCCTACGGCAGAGGAGTTATTATAACAAAGCTTAGCTAGGGACCTCGACAAGTGGTGAAAAAAAAAAAAGAAAGCAAAGCTGGGGTGTTCATTCAGGCTTTCCCTCAGTCTCATATCTGATAAGGGCTTAATATCCAGAATATAAAAAGCACTCCTACAGCTGGGCATGGTGGCACATGTCTGTAATCCCAGTACTTGGGAGGCTGAGACAGAAGGATTTGCAGGTTTGAGGACAGCCTCAGCAAGTAGTGACACTCTAGCAACCTAGCAAGACTTTGTTTCAAAACAAAAAATAAAGAGAGCTGGGGGTGCAGCTCAGAGGTAGAATGTCTTTGGGTTCAATCCCCAGAACCACACCCATACACAAAAAGTGTTAGCAAGAATGTGAAGAAATTGGAACTCTTATGCATACTGGTGGAAGTGTAAAATGACGCAGCCACTACGAAAAACAATAGGACAGTTCCTCAAAAATATTTCAAAGTTGAATCGCCATATGATCCAGCAATTCTAATTCTGGGTATATGTACCCCAGTTGAAAGCAGGAAATTCAATAGATATTTGTATGCCCATGTTTATAGCGGCACTATTCACAGTAGCTAAAAGGTGGAAGCAACCCAAGTATCCATCCTTCCACAGAAAAATAAACAAAATGTGGTGTATAATACAATGGAATACAATTTAGCCTTAAGAGAAAGGAAATTCTGATATATGCTTACAACATGGATGAACATCAGTGACATTATATTAAGTGAAATTAACCAGTTACAAAAAAATACCATATGATTCTATTTATATGAGGTATTGCCATGGTGGCACACACCTGTAATCCCAGTACTTGGGAGGCTGAGACAGGAGGATTGTAGGTTCAAGGCCAGCCTCAGCAACTTAGCAAGAGCCTCAACAACTTAGCAAGACCCTGCTTCAAAATAAAAAGTAAAAAGGGTTGGAGTTGTACCTCAGAGGAAGAATGCCCCTGGGTTCAGTCCCCAGCACCCCCCCCAAAAAAAAAGGTATTGCAGCTGTTTTTTCTTTTTAAAAATCGGACACCCACCAATTCTCCACCTTTCTGGAGGTCAGCTGGGTGTCCTAGAATTTAATTCAATTCTATTCATTTATTTATGGCATTGGGGATTGAACCCAGGAGCATTCTACCTCTGAGCTACAGCCCCAGCCCTTTCTAAAAAAAATTTTTTTTGTTTGGAACCAGGGTCTCTCTAGGTTGTGGAGAGTCTCTCTATGTTGCTGAGGCTGTCCTTGAACTTGTGATCCTCCTGTCTCACCCTCCCAAATACTGGGAATACAGGTATAGTAAACTAGCCCTACTAGTTTAATTCAACTCTGGTACTAATCAATCAATAGTCAATCTCACAAGACTGCTCACAGTTCAGACTCCCTTTGCAAGTCCCAGGGGCTACCCATATTTCTGACGAAGCAGCTATAAATTGGAGGTTCCCAAAGGTTAAATTTGCTACAGTAGCTCGCAGAACTTTGGAAAACACTTGACTTACATTTACCAGTTTATTTTAAAGGATGCAGTTTAGGAGCAGCCAATGGAAGTGATGAGTGGGGCGAGGCCCAGGAAGCAGGGTGTGCAGAGTCCAGGCCCTACCCTGGCACACCTTCCCAGAGCCTGCCTCGAGGCAATGGAAGCTCTCTGAGACTCCTGCAGGAAGTTTCTTAGCCAGTTTGGTCTCCAGCAACCCTCACCTCCTTTTCCTGGAGGCCACAAGTTCCCACTTTCCAATCAGTTGGTCTGTCTTTAGTGAAGGTAACTGACCCACATCCTGGGGCTTAACCTATGTCACCTCATTAGTATAAATTCAGGTCTCTTGGGAAAGGTCCCTAGGAATAACAAAAGACATTCCTATCAGGAAATTCCAAGGATTTTTGGAACTTTGTGCCAGGAATGGGGACAAAGACAAAATAATATTTTTATTATACTGCAAGTATATAGGTAGTCAGACTCCTAGAGACAGAAAGTAGAATGGTGGTTGCTGAGGGCGGGGGAAGGAGGAGTTGGGGAGGTGTTTTTAATGGGTATAAAGTTTCTGTTTGCAAAGATGAAAAAAAGCTCTGGAGTTGGGTGGGGGTGATAATTATACAATAACGTGAATGTACAAAATGCTAATGAACAGTGCAGTTAAAAATATGTATATATGTGTATATGTATGTGCTGGAGATTGAACCCAGGTAAATTCTACCTCTGAGCTACACTCCCACCCCCAGCCCTTTCTTTGGGGGGGGGGGCTTTACTGGGAATTGAATTCTATCTCTGAGCTATCCCATCAGCCCTATTTTATTTTTTATTTTGAAAGAGGGTCTCACTAAGTTGCTGAGGGCCTTGCTAAATTGCTGAGGCTGGCTTCAAACCTATGATCCTCCCTGTCTCAGCCTCCCAAGTACTGGAATTACAGGTGTGCACCACTACACCCTGTTCCTAGCCCTTTTTTAAAAAAAAATATTTTGAAACAGGGTCTTGCTAAGTTGCTAAGGGTATTTCTAAGTTGCTGAGGCTGGCCTCAAATCTGGATCCTCCTGTCTCAGCCTCCCATGTACTTGGATTACAGGCATGTGCCACCATGTCTCACTTATACTGTGTATATTTAACCCCCACCACCAAAATAAATAAATAAATAAATAAATAAATAAATAAATAAAAGATCACTCCGTACACGCCCTCTCCCAGCTGGAACCTACTCACCTGCATCATCCACATTGGCCTTTCCGCCCTGAGGAATGCATCCCCTCCCCGTGGACATGCCGACCTTTGTTTCCTGGTGCTTGTGTATTTCCCTCTTATCTCTTCTCTGGTGCTCTTCCCTCCCTCTGCCTCTGCCTCTTCCACCACTAAGTGGGAAACTTACCCAGCGCTCAGAACCTGCCTGATATGAGCCTGGCTTTGGGCAGGCCAGGTGTTTGCATTCGGATGCATGAATTAACAGGTTTTCACTTCCTGAAAGGAATTAAGGTGATTGGCCAATCAGTTAACTGAGAGTTCAGGTAGTTGGAGGAAAGAATGACGGTGTTTGGACTGTCTTCTCCACATCATTCAAACACTTATTCCTTCATTGGAAGGAGCTGTTAAGTCCTTACTGTGTGCATCGCACAGAACACGGTCTCTAGCTCTGCTGTGTACCCTGTGACAAGACCCACAGCTGCCACAAATCTTGGCTTCCTTTGTAAAATGGAGATAATATTGGCTACTGCAAAAGGTGCCGGAGGGGGGAGATTTTAATGGGATGGTCTGTAAATGGCACTCAGCTGGCACAGATTCCCAGATAGGGGATGTTAGATGAATGTGTTAAATGAACACATGTCTCAGTAGCCTCGTCAGTTAAGGCAATCATCTCTGCTGTCTGAGGGCTCCAAGAAAGTGAGGGGGACACTTACACCTCTCCGTGAGAGGCGTGAAGCCAGGCGTGCACAGGAGTTAAGAGGTCATGGGATATGGGGGGACATGGTCTCAGTGTGGGTGCAGAGGGGAGCAAGATAGTTTCCCTGAGAAGGGGAAGGTTGAGCTGATTCTCATCCCAGTGGCCAGGACTTGGGTGTAGAGCAACAGGTGGGCCATTCCAGAAAGTTTGCCACCAGCATACTGATGGGGACTTGTCCCGCTCGAGAGCTACTCAGACTAAAAGCAGAGCAGGTGCTGGGCCATGGTGCTCTTTCCGAGAGCGTGGTGATGAGAGCTGTTGTGCTGAGGCTGTGGGTCTCTGGGCCGACACAGATGCTGGGTCAGCCCCATGTCCGCAGGGCAGACTATAGTCTCACCAACCTAAGGCTCTGCTGAAGGAAGGGGGCGCCCCGGCTTATCAGGTGTACTCAGCTGCTTTCCACAGCCTGGTTCTTGATCTTTTTCCAGCAGTGCTGTTAACAGGATGTCCTTCCCTTGACTTGACCTCCTCCCAACCACCCACATCAACCAGCCCCTGTGGACTGCGGGGTGAAGGTTGGCGCCCCATGGGGGATGATAAGAAGCCATGGGGTTGAGAGGAGAGCCGGTGTTTCCTCTCCTTTCTTTATTCTTTGTCTCTCATCTTGTGCTAGCACCATTCCCAAACTTGATTCAACACAGCATTTCACGTCCCTTGATCCTGCAGAAATAAGAGCTTTTCCCGCGGTGAGCCATTACACAGTGGAGGGCGCCCTGCAGGCTCGGTGACCCAGCTGCATTCTTTGGCTTTCGGACTTTATTACAGGTGTCTGAACTCAGCCTCTCAGCCCCACGCAGTTAAGATGCTGCCTGGCCCACACAGGAGGCAGATAAGGGGAGGCCGGGCTGGATTCCAGTTCCTTACCAACTTCTGGGGATCAGACAGTATGTCAGAGCCTCACGACGGAACAGTGTTTGCTTTTGCTTCCATCTGATTCCTACTCTAGGAAGGAGGTGGACATAAGCCCCTTTCAGTTCCAGGAGCGGCTTCTGATCTGGCATCCTTGTGGGCTCCCGGATGGAGGGGCACTGGAGCATGGTCAGGGGGCTGCACTTCCTACCTTTTTTTTCTTTCTCCCCTTCCTTGGACATTCCTGATTTCTTTCCAAAATAATTGGGTTGGCATGGCTGGGTGTCCTTTGTGATTCTATAGACCATCAGCCCTCTGTGCACAAAGCTATGTGCTGTGTCCATCATCTCTGAAAAATGTAGAGAATGAGCATCTTTGAGTCCTCCATGTTAAAATAGGCCTGTCCTAAGTCTGCTGCAGTGGCACACACTTATAAAAGCCAGTATGTGGGAGGCTGAGACAGGAGATTACAGGTTTGAGGCCTGCCTAAGCAATTTAGTGAGACTCAGCCATTTAGTGAGACCCTGTTTCAAAATGAATAATAAAACAGGGCTGGGGATGTAGCTCAGAGGTAGAATACACACACACACACACACACACACACACACACACATACATGCGCCTGTTCCCAGAGACTGTTTGTTTGGGGTAGTGGTTGCCCCTTAAACAACCCAGACCCCCTCAGACCTTTGTCCTGGGCACCCTGTTTGGTGCTGGACATGTTTATGAAGCCACCCGTTTGAGTGCACCTGAGAAGCTTGAGAGGAACGCACACCTCTCCAGCCTTCCCTGCCTGGGTCACCTGGGGAGCCAGCAGCTGAGAAGTGTCTCTTGATTTCCTTGAAGCCATGGAGATCAATTGTCCCTAAAGTGTGGTACATGAACCTCCAGCATTGGTGCTACCTGGGGTGTTCATTAAATTCAGATTCTTCGGCACTGGGGTTCACCCAATTCAGTAGCTTCTCTGGGCTGGGACCCAGGAATCTGGTGGTTTTTTTTTTTTTTTTTTGGTTTCTTTATTTTTTTCTCCTCCAGGAATTCTGATACTTACAGAAGTTTGAAATTTCCTGGTGTGGAAACCAAGGGAGCTGGACTCACTTCTGTCTGAGGTCGGGTTTGGGGCCCCCAGCAGGACACCAGTCCCCTTTGGGCATAGCTTCATTACCCAGAATCCTTGCTCACAGTGTTGTCAGGAAGGTTAAATGAGGCAGTGTCTGTGTGAGAGCTTCGGGAAGCGAACACGCCCTCTGCAAACATTCAAACATTTTCTGCATCCACATCCATCTTCCCCCTCTCATACTAGGCCCTGTTCTAGGCCTTATTTCTGGCATCTAGCTTCCAGCTACATCTCCATGGCTGTCCCTGGAATTTCTTTCTTTCTTTTTTTTTTTTTTTGTTTTTTTTGTTTTTTTGGCACTGGGGATTGAACACAGGGGCATTCTACCTCCAAAGTACACCCCCAGCACTTTCTATTTTTATTTTGAAACAGGGTCTCACTAAGTTGCTGAGAGTCTGGCTAAGTTGCTGAGGCTGGCCTCCAACCTGTGATCCTCCTGTTTCAGCCTCCCAAATACTAGGATTATAGGCATGTGCCACTGCTCCCCTAGTTCTTCTTCCTGGAATTATTATGGACAGACCTTCCTCCCTGGTGGTGTCATAAGTTGGGAACTTAAGTAGACCCACCCACCCACTCTCTCTGTGGGCAAGGTAGGTGACGGTCAGGATCACAGCTTCTAGATAGAACCTGAGTTCTATAGAACCAGAGACACAGGCCTGGCACACAGGAGGGGTTGCGAACTTAGGCAGGGGAAGAGAAGTGACTACAGCCGGGTGCATTCTCTCCACTTGGCACTGTGGCTTCTCCATCTGAGGCTTTATCTTCTCATTGTGGAAAGAAAATTTCAGAGCACGTTCTGTCATAACCACTTAGCAACAAGGCAGCCATGGCCTCAGAAGGACAGGGGCTGGGTGGAAGGAGGGAGAAGGTGCAGCCTGACCAGCCCTCTTAGTAATTCCCCTTCCTCACCTCTTAAGTGTAGCTCAACACCCCCCCCAACTCCCCCAGGAAACCCCCTGTAGGGCTTTCTCAATTTCTTTTTTTTTTTTTTTGTGGTACTGGGGATTGAACCCAGGGGCATTCTACCTCTGAGCTATACCCCCAGCCCTATTTTATATTCTTTATTTTTTGAAGCAGGGTCTCACTAAATTGCTGAGGGCCTCACTAAGTAGCTGAGGCTGGCCGTGAACCTGCGATCCTCTGGTCTCAGCCTCCCAAGTACTGGGATTACAAGTGCGACACCACTCCCGGCTGGGACTTCCTCAATTTCTAAAGCCTTTGAAATGGGTCCTGGAAAGATCTAGGAGGTCAAGCCTCTCCTCCTTTGAGCTGGCCGAGCTGGGAGCAGTTGGGGCCTGGGAAGACTCGCAGCTCCCTGGTTCTCTGGGGCCACTTCCTCTTCTTTAGCCCTTCTCCAGCTTCAAGGTCTTGTGTGTGGCCGTCTTGTCCCCAGGAGACATCCTCAGCCTGGGGCCTGCCCTGTGGCCTTGACTTTTTGTGTGGAGTGAGGAGGTCCCTCCTCGCTGATGTTTGGTTCTCTGCAGGCTGCTGTGGGAGGAAGGGGCACTGTGTTCTCAGGGACAGGATCGCTGGATGAAGATTGTTTAGGGACTTCAGGAAGTGCTTCATCCTCTCTCACTGGGCCGCCAGCCTTCTGTCTCACTGTCCAGAAAGAAAGTGGTGCACAGTAAATATGTTATCTCCATACGATGACCCAGACATTCCACAGAGCGCAGAACAACACATTCCTCATTTGCAAATGACCCCATCAGACCCTGGATCATCTGGAGGCTCAGACCATGTCTCCTGGGATGTGCTGCTGCGTGGTGCCTTCTTGCAGCTCACTGAGGATCCCTGGGAAGGGAGCAGGGCTGGGGATGGAACATCAGAGTTTTGATGTGACCTGGACACTGCTTAACTCTGGGACTTCAGGAAGTTGCTTAAACTCTGCTATGAAATGGAAGCAGCCTCCCAGGGCTCTGCTGCCCCTGCTTGTACCTGGGGCCTCCCGCCATTGACCTCACTGGTATCTAGGCTGGGCTGGTGTGGTCCATGTGCAGGTGCCTTGAAAATGGGGAAGTATTGTGCATATGTCTCCCTTTCTTGAATTAAAAAAAAAAAGAAGAAAAGAAAAAGACTGAGCTGAACATGTGACACACAACTGTAATCCCAGAACCTGGGAGTCTAAGACAGGAGGATTACAGGTTCGAGGACAGCTTCAGCAACGTATCGAGACTCTCAGCAACATAGCAAACAAAAAATAAAAAGGGCTGGGGGATGTAGCTCAGAGGAAGAATGCCCCTGGGTTTAATCCCCAGAAATACACACACACACACACACACACACACACACACACACACACACACCTCTGGACTTCCCTGTCCACACACCCTATCCTATCTGTTTTGGAAAGCACGACTGTGGATTAGGGCCACATCCTGCATGGAGGGAGCTCAGCGCTCTTGTCTTTACCATCGGCTCCTGTTCAGAATAAGCTGTGGTCATTCTGGTTAGCTCCTTGGCTCCTGAGCATCCCTCTCTTCAGTAAAGGGGGGAGTCACCTTGGTCCGTCAGAGCTGAGCCATTCTGTAGCTCTGGGAATCCTGCAGAGCATGCTGGTTTCTTTTGATTCCAAGATGCTCACAGCTGGTGGCAGAAGGGCCTTTTGCCAAGGAGGGGTGAGATGCAGCTTTTACATTTGTATGTGCTAGGATGGCTCCTCTCTTCTGTGCAGGAAAATGGTGGAGGTGGCACAATATAGAACTGATTTAGTCCCCACCCTCAGGAGATGGGGCCTGGGAGTGAGACGTTTCTCCTAGGGGCTGGGGGTGGCCTTGGCCTGACGGAGTCCTCTCCCTGCCCCTCACAGTTAGCAAGTTGCAGTGATGGGTGGTCATGAATGGGGATTGGTGGGGCTTGGACAGCCCTAGTGAAGATGTTAGAGCTCTTATGAAGATGTTGCAGCTCCTCCTGGAACTGCAACTCTCTCTCCAGAGTTCCTCTCTTTCCACTGTCTGCTCTAGGTATGGCCGGCCCTGTATTCTCACCCTAGCCCACAACAATCCATGGGCTATATTAGGGTGCCCCATCCAGGGCCAGATCTCTCTCCCTTGCAAATAGCCCACTCAGACTCTCTGCCAGCCGGTCTTTGTCTCTGTTCTGTTCTCTCCTTGAATCCTACATGTCCTGGAAGGCTTCCCTGTGTCTACCCCCAGTAGATGGCAGCCAGCATGACAGATGAGAGGCAGTGGATGAAGATGAAGTCCCTCATCCCCTTGGTCATCATAGGGTTTTGTTTTGTTTGATTTTGAGGCAATGCTCCACAGCCCCCTCCTTTTAATTTGTTAAACAAATACTGAGCACCTACTGCATGCCACGCAATCTGAGCACTGGAGGTACAGCCGTGAGTGGGAAAGAGAAGGCCCCTGCTCTGGCAGAGTTAGTATTTAAGGGAACAGAGATTCGGCTATAAGCCAAGGAGTGAGCAATGGGGGAACGCCAGGCCAAGTAGGAGGGGTGGTGGCTTCGGAGCAGGACGTTTTTGTGTAAGGAGGCCCTGGGTAACTCCTCAAGTAACGAGGCCAGTTCTGATGGCGCTGCTCTCTTGGGGTGGTATTATATGGGGATGACTAATAGTTTTCTAGGTTTCTTTTTCTTTCCAGATTCCCCTCTGCAGTCACGAGGCAAGGTTGGTTCACTTACAAAGTTGGCTTCTTGGGAAAAAGTTACAGGGGTCCACCCAATCTATTTCTGGAGGTGCATATTCAGTAAGAGGAACTGGGTCTTGTTCATGGCAGTCCATGAAGCAATAGGTCTGAGGTTCACAGCTGAAAATCAGAATGGTAAAGTCTATCCAGACTCAAAGGCTTGGGAGGATTAGCAATATCGACTGTCACATGAACACCACTTTTAGAACGGCCAGCATGCTGCAATGCAGACAAAGGAGACAGTTCTTCTCCTGTGGGCTGTTTTATCTGTCCAAGGACAGGGAGTGGTAAAGTTGAACAGGGAAAACTACCCGGGACGAAAGATCTGTCCATTGGCTGTTGAGTGCCGGCGTTCGGTGGTGGGAAATGCCAGAGCATTTGAGTGGAGCTTTGCATGTTGCTACTTCAGTGTGGAAAATGTGGACTAAAAGCTTGCATGATGCAACCCTGGGTGGCTCAAAAGACACCCACTCATTTTTCCTTTTTCCTAGATGAGTCACAGGTTGGTCTGTGAGCTGGTGGCCACTGGCTGTCAGCATGGTCAGCCAGAGGGACCTTTGAGTGTTGAGGCCAGTGGTGATCTGTGCTCTTGGTGAAAGGGGAGACAGAGGAGGCTTCTCTCTGCTCTCATTGGAAACCTAGACTTTGTGGAATTCACTACAAGGACAATTGCAACCCTTAAAAGGAGGGATGTATGTACCAGGAGGCTCCAGAGCCAGGGAACACAAAGTAGGTGGCATAAATACCTGGCTCAGTTAAAAAATAAAATAAGCCAGGCAGGTGCCTATAATCTCAGTACTTTGGTGGCTGAGACAGGAGAATCACAGGTTCTAGGCCAGCCTCAGCAACTAAATGGGACCCTGTTTCAAAATAAAAAATAAAATAGGGATGGGGGTGTAGTTCAGAAGTAGAATGCTCCTGGGTTCAATTCCTAGTACCACAAATAATATAAAATCCTTTGTCAGAATCACTTTTTTAAAAAATCAGTAATGTTTTCCTGTAGAACTCAGACCCCTCCCCTAAACTTAGCATCTTCTCTGTTTGCAGCCTAGGGTATCTGCTCTTCAGCTTCCTTGCACCCCCAAAGATGAGGAAGAAACCCAGCACCAAGGCTGTAGGTCAAGATCAAGGTCAGATTATAAACTCGGCGAGAGTGAGCCTCTTGTCCTGTGTCTTTTGTCTCCTCCCTTGCTTTTTAATAGGGTGCTTAGTACACAGTGGGTGTTCAGTAAATACCGAGTGTAGGTTCGAGGGTGGGAAGTTGATCAGTGATCTCCACATTCCAGTGATCTCCATACCTGATCTTGGGGGTCCCAAGTATGAGGTCTTCTTGTGTCAGGACTTTCTGTGTCCTTCTGTCTCTCGTCTGCTTTCTTTTGGTGGTAAACCCTTGTAGCAAACTGCTACCCTGCCCTACTTGTTTGCTGTAGAGGAGACTGGAAACACTCGAGTTAGGTTTGAGCTGCATAGTTCTAAGAGTCATTTCTTTATTCAGAAAATACTTCCTGAGTGCCATCTCTATTCTTGGCATTGTATGGGAGAGGAGAGGTCGCACAAGGCAATGTTAGTCAATGTCCCTATTGTCAAGGTGCTAACAGACAAATGGGGGAGAGAACACCCTACGTGGAAAAAAAAAATAAAACAAAGCTAAGCACTGCATCAGAACGAGAATCCCATAGGGTGTAACTATGTGGTAATCAAAGCAGAAGATGGTAGCTGGAGACACCTGTCACCATTGCTAGACACAGGGGACACTTGAAATCAGAATCGAGCTTGTAAGCCTGGAGGAACAGCAGGTGTTCAAGGGCATCACTCTTCTGTGGACTCACCCTGTCCATCGTGGGCGTTGGAGTTACATAGCCATGGGTTTGAATCTCAGTTCAGCCTTTAGAAGCTGGGTGACCTTGGGCAAATTACAGTTGTTTTCTCTTCTATAGAAAACCAGAGATGATGTTGCTTCAATGAAAGACCACGTGGAAAGAAAGCCCTTTAGCACACTGCCCAAGACAGAGTAGGTACTGCGCACATATTAGCTCCTTCCTTCTAGTTTGAATAACATTAAGATCAGAACATTTAGCCATATGGCTAAGAATACAGACTGCAGTGTTGATGACCTGAGCTTGAAGTCCAGCCTTGTCACTTACTGTTAGGTGACTTTGGGTGAGCTGCTTCAATGCCAGTTCCCTCGACTTTAAAACAGGGATTAGGTCAGTCCCTGTCTCGAGGTGAGCACAGTGTATCAGCCGTCGTTACTCTTATCATCTGCCCTAGGAACCAATGATTGTAGGCTATCTTCATTTCAATAGCTTCTGCTTCCTGCATTTCTGTAACCTCTTTCCTAATGAAGGACTGGGGAAACCCAAGAGAGTCCAGGCACTATAAGCCTCCAGCATCATCAGAACCTTGAGGACAAACCCGTTCCTGGCGAGGGAACTCTAAGGAAGTCTGGATTGACCAGCTGTTATCCTGCTTCCTAAGTTCTTAGAGACCTAAGCTTAGCTTTTAAATCCATAAACCCCTTTCATAAGCGATTTCCCCCCCAAAAAAAAACAATGGGATCGTTTTTGTTCCTGAAGGCCTGCTACTTCCGTAATTCCAAATTGGCCTTTTCAAAAGAAGCCAAGGGCTTGGATTTGGGGATTTCAAAAATACAGTCATATGAGTGGGCTTTGCATTCACATTACTGCTTATTGTGGCGTGTTCCCCAGAGCTGCCTGGCATTCCTGGGTCACTGGGGGATCATTTTCACAACTGAAACCAAGCCCTGTGCTCTCGGCTCTTCGGTGTGTCAGTGCCCCAGCTGCCACCTCTGTCTTTCTTTGCTTCTTTTGGGGCATCCATAGACGCAGTCTCAGGAGCCTCTGCTAAGCCTCCCCCACAGGTTAATGGTGGCCTGCCCCTCAGACAGCAGAGGGCCTGCCCCTTGCATTCGGCCCCCGGAGCCTGTTGCGCTCCATTTCACCCAGATCAGTTATTCACCAGCAGGTGTAAACTCCTACATGACAGCGGCCGAGCGATAGAGAGAGCAATTTATAGCTTCAGAGTTATACATTTATTTTGGTGCTGGGGATTGAACTCAGGGGCATTCTATCTCTAAGCTCTACTCCCAGCACTTTTTATTTTTTATTATTTATTTATTTTTCTTTTGCAGTACTGGGGATTGAACCCAGGGGCATTCTACCTCTGAGCTACACTCCTAGCCCTATTTTTTATTCTTTATTTTGAAACAAGGGTCTCACTAAGTTGCAGAGGGCCTCACTAAGTAGCTGAGGCTGACCGCAAACCCGGATCCTCCAGTCTCCGCCTCCCAAGTACTGGAATTACAAGTGTGTGCCACCATGCCCAGCTTATTTTTTATTTTAAAACGGTGTCTCACTAAGTTGCAGAGGGCCTTGCTAAGTTGCTGAGGCTGGCCTTGAACCTGCGATCCTCCTGTCTCAGCCTCGCAAGTACTGGGATTACAGGCGTACCCCACCATGTGTGGCCACTCCATAGTAATGAGTGTGCGGGCTTGTCTTTGTGGTTACAACACACAGTAGTGTGTGGGGACAGGCAGGGAGTG
The DNA here is from genome assembly GCA_004027185.1 of Glis glis. Lineage (NCBI taxonomy): Eukaryota > Metazoa > Chordata > Mammalia > Rodentia > Gliridae > Glis > Glis glis. The sequence continues at coordinate 24,900 of PVJS01001124.1, read as the reverse complement.
TGGAAGCCACCTCCATGTAATTCCCCATATGGCCTCGGTCCCGGAAGGCTGAGCGTTAATGGTGGTCACACTCCTCACTCTGAGATGCCAGGACCAAGCTTCGTAGCCTCGGGACTAAGTGGTATGATTTGGTATGGAATGGAAATTAGGCATAATGTATTTTAGCACTTTTTAAAATTTATTTTAAATTTTATTTTTGTGGGTGTGGTATGGGGATCCAATCCAGGGGCATTCTACTTCTGAGCTACACCCCCAGCTTTTTTTTTTTTTTTTTTTTTAGTTTTGAAATAGGGTCTCACTAGGTTGCTGAGAGTCTCACTATGTTGCTGAGGCTGTCCTCGAACCTGCAATACTCTTGTCTCAGCCTCCAAAGTACTGGCATTAAAAGTGTGTGCCACCATGCCTGGCCATGTGCGTGCGTGCGTGTGTGTGTGTGTGTGTGTGTGTGTGTGTGTGTTGGTGCTGCAGATTGAACCCAGGGCATTCTACCTCCAAGCTACACCCCCAGCCCTATTTTACTATTTTTTTAAATTTGGAAACAGAGTCTTGCTAAGTTGCTGAGAGCCTTGCTAAATTTGCTAAGGCTCTGAACTGAGATCCTCCTGTCTCAGCCTCCCAAGTACTGGGATTAGAGGCATGCATCACCACACCTGGCTTATTTTAGCACCATTCAAAGCCCATAAATTTTTGTGTGCACTTACATGACTATGTAAGTGTGCAACTTAAGTTTCCTTCAACTGTCCCCTATGTGAACTAAGCTTCAGATTAATCTGTTGATCATAAGACCATTGGTAGTGTGCATGGAGACGTGTAAATACATGCATTCACCTTTAAGACTTCATATGGGTTGATGGGCTTTAAGCAATCTAATGTATGGAAGTCTAGAGGGAATCTCAATTTACTTTTATATGGTTCTGATTTTAAAAGACCCTGAGCCATGCTTGCTTGCTTATTTATTTATTTATTTATTTATTTATTTATTACTGGGAATTGAGCCCAAGGGCATTCTACCTCCAAGTTATACCCTCAGCCCCATTTTTTATTTCAAGATAGGGTCTCACCAAGTTGCTGAGGGTCTCACTCAGTTGCTGAGTCTGGCCTCGAACCTGTGATCTTCCTGTCTCAGTCTCCCAAACACTGGAATTGTAGGCATGCACCACCACACCTGGCTTGAGCCATGCTTTTAAATAGTGAACTTTCTTCTTTGAGAACCTGGTCTAGATTTCAGTTTCCAACCACATCTTTCCTCAATTCACAGGACACATCTGCGGTGGAAGTGATATTTTCCTGACATGCTGGTTCACTGCCACCCACTCACTCCACAACACCCATTTATTGACCAGCACCTGTTCTGTTTACCAGGAGTCAGACTAAGAAGTGTCAGACAAATGGCTGAAAAGCCAAAGCCTTAGAGGAAGCGTGGGCAAGGAGATCACACCTAGCCAGAGGGATCCAGGAAAGCCCTGTGTGCAGGAACTACCACAGAGATGGGCCCCGAAAGAGTAAAACAGGAAGAACTTCGAAGAAAGGTGTAGACCAGAGGAAGGAAGGGTTGGAATCTTGATTTGTCCAGTCTGGTTGGAGTCCAGGGGGCCTGGAGGGACAGGGGGGGACATAGGAGAAGAGGGGATTGGAGAGGTAGGTTGAAAGTGGCGAAGGAAGCCCAGAGCAGCATGCTGGGGGTTTGGACTTCCTTCCTCTGAGAGGCCAGCTCCTCGAGGGTATCTGAGTGGGGACATAATGCAGGACAGTGCAGGGCTGAGGAATGTGAACATTGTACAGGCCGTTCGGAGGAGAGATGGCACTTACATGGGAGTCAGGCAGGGGGACCTGAAGGGGGAGGAAACAAATTCAAAGGGGACTGAAGGAGGGCTCCGGAGGACCAGGGGCAGATGAGTCCCCAGGATGATGGAGGGAATTGAGAAAGAGCATGCAGAAGGAGCTGGAGAAGAGGAGACTGCGTAAGATGGCTCGTGAGATAGCCATAAATAAACCAGGCACATCAGGGAGGGCACCTGCCTTCCCAGCCTGTGGCCACTGCTGTGCCACATTGCGCAGGGTAGAAGAGCCAGGCTGGCAGGTAGGGGGGGTGAACCCCAGTCCCTAAGCTACATATTATCTTTCTTTTTGGAATAGGAAACAGGCACAAAGAGGTGAAATAACTTGCTACGGTCAGACATCTAGAGCTGGGATTTGAACTCAAATCTTTCTGACCCCAGAGTGTGAGCCCTTAACCACTGTAGTAGTGCAATGATTTCTCTTCATTCAGTGTCAGGATAGAAGGAGGAGATGTGAGAGTTTCATTGAAAAATAGTACAGCATGGCGTGAGCTCCTGGAAGAGCAAGGCAAGCCCCAGATGGGTCAGGAGGAGACCTCCAGCTAGGACTCTGCTGCAGGGAGAACTGCTGACCCAAAAGGGGCAATCTTGGGCAATCTACCTCCAAGTTACACACCCAACCCTTTTTATTTTGAAACAGGTTCTTGCTAAGTTGCTGAGGGCCTCACTAGGTTGTTAAGGCTGGCTTTGAACCTGTGATCCTCCTGTTTCAGCCTCCCAAGTACTAGAATTATAGGCCTGGCTAAAGGGACACTTTTGACTCAGCAGCAGAGAGCTAGCTGGAGCCCTGAAATCCAAGGGGCCTTGCTCAGCTGAACTCTGACTGTGTCAAGGGGAAAGGAAAGAGTCACCTGGGGCTCAGCCCTGGGGCTGAGGGTGGGCTCACCTTCCTCTGAATAGCCCAGGATGTCTGGCAGTGCGTGGCCAGAGGAGGAATGAGGCTGGGTAGGTGAGAACCCGTTGGCTGAGGTTGTCTCCTGACAAGAAGAGCAGGGTCTGTCTTGCCAGTTATGTAGGTCAGGAGGATGAGGTGCCTAGGGCCCTAAGGAAGTGTTCAAATGGGGACCACTGGTTCGTTTCCTGTTCCATTTAGACTGAAGCCCTCAGCACTGTGTTGACACAGAGCTCCCTGCCTTTTGTGGAAGCCCTGGGACCCTTCCTGGACAGTCTGGCCATATTCTGACCCCATGACCACCAGGGTTTCGGAGAGCAGCTTTGTACCATGGCTTTTATTGTGGTTCAGCTGTGGGTTGGAAAAGAATTTCCAAAACAAAGTGTAAAGGCATAAACAAATTTTATTAATAGAAAAGCATTTGCATTTGCATTAGTGCTGGGGTGGCCAGCTTTGGATGTAATCACACCACCCCCTTAAGCAGAAGGTGTATGTGGGGTAGGGGAAGTGGCAAGCCTTGGGGAGAGTTGCAAGACTGCTCCCCCCAAACCGAGCTGAGGCAAAGGGAGGCACCCTCTTTATAGCCTGTTTTGCTGAGTCTCAAGCACATGTCCCCTAGGTTTTTCTTTGTCCCAGGGCCCACGAGGACAGGAAGGGGTTACATTATGTTGTTTGTAACATAGCCGGGCTTGTGATCAGAACATGTCCTTGAAGTTGTAACATAGCAGGTGGGACCGGTGGGGCCTGTGGTCAGCGATTGTTCTCAGGGCTCCCCCCCCCCCCGCCTCCCAAGGTCAAGCAGGCACCACAGTTTTGATTGAACTGTAACTCATTTAGGGCTTTGTTAATGGTGGATGGGGACAGTCTATGGAGATGGTGATAGGGACAGTGTGAATCTCAGAGCCAACATAACACGTGTGGTGTTGTGTAATGAGTTAGGTGTGGGGATCTTACCCAGATGCAGCCAGATGGTTTCCTGGTTTTATTCTGGTTTTTCTGGTCTGCCAAATGCATGAGCCAGAATGACAAGTGGCAGGTCAAAATCTGGCTTCTCCCTGTCACTCAGAGCCCTCAGGCTGCACAGATGTATTTTTAAATGTGACATTAGCCCTGGAAATGGCCGTGACTACTGACATGGCCACAGTATTTAGATACAATCCTTGAGTTTGTAGAAAAGGCAGAAAGAAAATATAAAATGAAAGTTGGGTATCCCAGGCTGCTTCTCCATCCCTTTGTTCATCACATTTTTGTTAATCACCTTCTTTGGGGGTGAAATAAACTGTAGTGAGTAAGCCTGTAAGCCCTGGATTCAGAATTGATTGCTGTGTGTAGATCGGCCCTTGCTCAGGCTTAGGGTGTAGACAGAGTGGCCAGAGTCCAGCCCTGAGGGATCAGGAATGATGTGTCGCATCAGCAGGGAGGATTTACTTATCGGAGCAGAAGACTCCTGGGGCTTAGGTTGTCTTGTGTCAAGGCCTCAGAGTTTTTATCTTCCTTTTGGAAATGAGGGAGTCGCAGAGCCTTGGGTGATGTTGGCGTCTTCCCTTACTCTTGCCAGTGGAAACCACCGAGATTCTGTTTAACTTCCAAATCTCCAGCCCCAAAGTGTTTAGGGGGCCAACCAGGACCTGGAGGGGGCTGTGAGGCTATGAAGAAGGTTGCATTTTCCCCTTTGTCTGTGACTGGTTTTTACCCGTGTTGGAAATGAGCAGTTAAGAAGTCCAACTTGACTCTGATAGGTTGTGTGACCGAGGACCAGATGAAGTCTCAGGACACCACACCTGCCTGCCACACCTGCCCACCTGGGTCTTTCTCGGGCCTCAGTGCCATAACAATTGGGGCGGATGCTGGCCTGAGAAGCCAGGAGACCTGTTTTTTTCGCCTCAGCTTTGCTAGAACTCTGGGCAACCCTGGACACATCCCTTCACCTCTAGGGCTTAACCTCACATAGCCCCACTTTGGTCTTCTAATAACAGGGTTGTAATAGAGGATTACAAAAGAAATTTCAAATCATTATAGCATCACAACCCACAAATGTGCTCATTTATGTTGTCCTTTGGCTGGGCGTGGTGGCGCACGCTTGTAATCCCAGTACTTGGGAGGCGGAGACCGGAGGATCTGGGTTCGTGGCCAGCCTCAGCTACTTAGTGAGTCCCTCGGCAACTTCGTGAGACCTGGTTTCAAAATAAAGGATAAAAAATAGGGCCGGGGGTGTTGTAAAACGCCCCTGGGTTCAATCCCTGGTACTGCAAAAAAAAAAAAATGTTGTCCTTTTTATTTTTGTTTTAACCCCTTCCCCACTAGATGTGTGTGTGTGTGTGTGTGTGTGTGTGTGTGTGTGTGTGGTACTGGAGATTGAACCAGCATTCTACCTCTGAGCTATACCTCCAGCCCTTTTATTTTTTGTTTTCAACAGGGTCTTGCTAAGTTGCTGAGAGTCTATGTTGCCGAGGCTGTTCTCAAACCTGCGATCTTCCTGTCTCAGCCTCCCAAGTACTGGGATTACAGGCGTGTACCACCACACCCAGCTCCCCCACTAGATTTTAAAGCTCCTTGAAAGCAAGACACCTGCCTTATGTATCTTGGGATCTCCTAAAATGTCTAGCAGGGTACTTTTCACATAGTAGGTACTTTAAAGATGTGCTTCATTTATTGATTATATACTGCATAAGAAGCCAGGGCTCCTTATTGATTGACTGCTGTGAATATTCCAGAGATAAGAACCACTGGCAACCAAGAACCACTGTTAACCATCCCCGAGTGGCAGTAATCAACAGGAAAACCAGTCATGACGCTCAGCAGGCTGGCTGGGGATGACTGGTGTGACCATGCGGCGTGAAAGCAAGTTGCTTTTCTATCAGCAGGTCCTTTCCAGCACAGTAAAGGAAAAGTTGGACTTTAAAACAAAGAACTGACTCATCTTCCTGAACTTTTGGAATCTGGAACTTACCTGAGTTCACAGCTGTTTTCCAGTTTCTGCCTTGGTATTATGGATGGCAGAAAGACTTTGGGGAGTTGTCTCATAGTTACTACTGAAAGCATTTCTGACATCAGAAACACCCAGGTCACTGGAGTTTGGACTCCAATTCATATCTGAGATGTTTTAATTTGTTGGTGTGTGTGTGTGTGTGTGTGTGTGTGTGTGTGTGTGTGTGTTTAGCCATTTTGCGGTTGTATGTGAGTTTATACTACAGATGCTTTGGAAGTTGCTAAGTTATTTACACAATGAACCGAAGATTTCTTGTTAGTAAATGTGTTGATAACGATCGGCTTCCAACTCTTACCGAATGTGAGTTCTTGTAGTTGTAGGGTATAGAACTTTTCCCGGCTGGTGTCTCAGCTCTAGGTTAACAGATTCAGTGGAATTAAAAATTTAAGTATCATAAGGGGGAAAAAGTCTGCCCAGAGATAGGAGTATAGAAACTGTTGTTTACATTAGTTTGCAGTCAGAGAAGAGCCAGCTTGCAATGAGACCCCTGATTCTAATTTTTTCCATAGATATTGGTAGTGAGGGTCAAAAGTACAAATGAGAGCTGGGCGCGGTGGCACACACCTATAATCCTAGCTAGTACTCGGGAGGCTGAGACAGGAGGATCTCAGGTTCAAGGCCAGCCTCAGCAATTTAGCAAGACCCTCAGCAACATAGTGAGACCCTGTTTCAAAATAAAACATTAAAAGGGTGGGGGTGTAGCTCAGAAGTAGAAAGCACCTGAGTTCAATCCCCAGTACCCAAAAAAGTACCTATGAGTCAAATTGTCTACTAAAAGAGGATATTTCTGGTGTCTTGAGGTGGAGAAATGATCCCTATTTGGGTTTTAGGAAGGACTAGAAGTTGGGAATCATGTTTCTTATTAAGAGTCTCCTTAAGCCGGGCGTGGTGGCGCACGCTTGTAATCCCAGTACTTTGGGAGGCGGAGACCGAAGGATCTGGGTTCACGGCCAGCCTAAGGTCTCTCTCTCTCTCTCTCTCTCTCTCTCTCTCTGTCCTTAGTGAGGCCCTCCGCAACTTTGTGAGACCCAGTTTCAAAATAAAGTATAAAAAATAGGGCCGGGGGTGTAGCGCGGAGGTAGAACACCCCTGGGTTCAATCCCCGGTACGGCAAAAAAAAAAAAAAGAGTCTCCTTAAATTTGTGCGGTCTTCTCTTGGCCACTGGTCACTGTTTAATTGTGTCTGTCTTTTGCAGCTTGGAATTGCGATTGGGTTCTTGGTCCCTCCTGTTTTGGTACCCAACATCAAAGACCAGGACAAGCTTGCCTACCACATCAGCATCATGTTCTATATAATAGGAGGTGTGGCCACGCTCCTGTTCATCCTTGTCATCATCGGTAAGGTCAAGGTCATTATAGGCCTATGGGGAGTAGCCAGGAGGGGTGTTCTGCTGACTTTGGTGGGACCCTTGTAAACACATCCTTAAAACACCATGCATATTTATAGAAACTGGAGACCAGGCTTCCTGGGGTCTTCAAATGTTTTAGCCCAAGCAGTTGCCCTGATACAGTGCTAGCTGGTGCTATACTTTATTAATGGCCCAATTAATAAAGTTTAATTGTGGTCAACCAGTTCTCCAATTCTACTTCACCAGAAGAATTGGATAGACTGTTGGTCCCCTTGATGAAACCCCAGCGAGGACCCCAGTGTCACAGGCATTGTGCTAAGAATGCCTGATCTCATCTAGTCCTCAACAACCCCACCAGGTGAGGTACCATTGTCAGTCCCCGTCAACAGAGAGGAAAATGAGACTTAAGGGAAGTCAAACAGCCTACTGAAGATTAGATAGCAAGTGGGAAAGACTGGGTTAAAATCTAAGCTTGTCTAACTCTATACTCTAAATCTCTTAAAGACAAAGAAAACCAGAAATTGACCCACAAACAGTAATAATCTCAGAGATTAACCTGAGACTACTTGGGACCACATTTCTTTAATGCTTTTTTTCTTTTGGTACTGGGGATTGAACCCAGGGGCATTCTACCTCCAAGCTATATCCCCAGCCCCCCTTTTTAAAAATTATGTGGGGGAGGATACTAGGGATTGAACTTAGGGGCATTCTACTTCCGAGTTTCACCCCTAGCCCTATTTATTTTTTATTTTGAAACAAAGTCTCACCAAATTGCTGAGGGCCTCACTAAGTTGCTGAGGCTGGCCATGAATTTGTGATCCTCTGCTCTCAGCCTCCCAAGTACTGAGATTACAGGTGTACACCACCATGCCTGGCTCTTTAATGCATTCTTAAAAATTATTATGAGTGAAATATGTTCATTATGGAAAAATCTAGTGAATATAAGAAAGTATAAAGAAAGGAATGACCATTAACTTATCCTTGTACAGGTTAATACCAACCACTAACCTCAGATAAGTACCATTTATGTTTTAATGCTTTAAAATGTATTTGAGTAAAGTATGCTCATTATGGAAAAATCTAGAAAATATAAGAAAGTATAAAGAAAGAAATGACCATTAACTTATCCTTGTACAGGTTAATACCAACCACTAGCCTCAGACAAGTACTATTAATATTTTATATGCATGCACATTTAATCATTAAGTATTTGACCAATAAAATTTTATATATTCTCTTTTCATCTAAGAGATGTTATTTGGGCTGTGATAAATTCAGAAACAGCAAAGTAGAGGTTTTCAATTTCAGTTAGTCACCTGTCTAAAGGTTAACGGGTTTCCTTCCTAATGCCTGAAAGTTCCATCTCATGCATTAAAGGTTTCGTTCCTTCCTGCTGGCCTCACCTCCAGAGTCAGACAGTTGTATGTATTATTGTGCACTTCCTTCAAACAGTCTCTGGACCCAGGATGAGGAAGGGGCTGCCTGGTAGCTTTAAAAAGTTGGCAGGATGTCTTAGAGGCCTCGGTGCTCCTGGGAAGGTGAGAAAGAAGCAGGGAGCTGTGGATGAGCACAAGGAAGAAAGATGCAGCCAGGGGCCTCTTCCTCAGCTAGACTTTGAGTTTTAAACTATAATTTTTCCAGCTCCAAATTCTGTGTTTGTGGCATATGAGGTCCTGATTCTTTGCAATTGAAAACCTGGCAGCTAGGACATTTCTATGATTGGGCATTTTATTACCACCAAGCACAGAGAGTAGCTAATTGAGTCAAGAGTGGAAAAATCTTATCTGAATTCTGGTTTGTTCTTGCCAAATCCTTGAGATAACACCTGCTGATGCAGAGACAAGTAACCTTCTTGCCTTGCTTTCTTTCCTGATGAAAGGGGAGGTGAACAGGCAAGACAATGGACGAAGGGTTCACGGTGGGTGGAAGTTATCCAGGAAGGGCTCTGAAGTCAGGACTGGAGTGTTTTCTGGGTGGGGGGAGCCTTTGATCTGCCAAGAGAGTAAACCTCATTTCCAGAGCTTCCTCTAACTGAAGGCACTGTGGACCTTGCAGGAGGGTTCTCAGGGATGTGGAAGAGGCCCCACAGTGCTTGCTTGGACTCAGCTGGGGGGATGATCTAGCCAAATAACTAGTTAAACTGACCTGCTTTCTTTCCTGATGAAAGGGGAGGCAAACAGACAAGACAATGGAGCCTCCCACCCCAGATCCGAACAGTGATGGGGGTGGTTTTCCCACTGTCCCTCTCCAGCCCTTTTTATCGGAATCTCCACTCCTGGAAGAACATGTGTGTTAGTTAATCTTGTCTCCTTTCTGAGGCAGACATCTGATTTAGAGTTGGTGAAACTAGGAATGGACTCTGGATTTTGAAGAAGATCCCTTTCACTTATTCGGGAAATATTTCTGGGCTGCAGAAATACTCTGTGCTGAGCCTGGCCAGCACAGTCCCACTCCCTGGGAGGAGCCCTGCAGCTAAGCCATTAACTGAGCTCACCAATCTCAAACCTTCAGCTTTTGCTTCTTCTTTCCTGCCGTGTGTTGCTATTGTATTTTTTAATGTTCTGCAGTATGTTATTCACTGGTTATTAAGGGGCTGCTTGATCTTTGAACCCTGCCTCGGAGGCCCAGTGATTTCAGCCTTGCAGAGGCCATCAGGAAACAGGAATCAAAGGACCACGTGCTAAGCCTCAGATGGTGAGAAGGAGCTGCAGGAGAGGGGGCTGTAAAGATTTCTCTGTAGAATTAATATTCCCTGTAGCTCCTTCTTAGATGATGGAGCAGTTCTAGTCTGTACAGAGCCAGCTCTGCTGGGGTGGGGCCACAGGAATTTTCAGTCATCTCTGTTTCTTTCCTTTCAGTATTCAAGGAGAAGCCTAAACATCCCCCCAGCAGGGCCCAGTCCCTGAGCTATGCCTTGGCCTCCCCTGATGCTTCATACTTAGGTTCCATCGTCCGGCTCTTCAAAAACCTCAACTTCGTGCTGCTTGTCATCACCTATGGTAAGGTGCAGATGTGCCCAGGAGCGCCCTTGCACTGGGACATGAGATGAGAGTCCTGATGTATCCCCATGCTTTACTCTTCCCCAATCCCGAACGTACATGTAAAATTGCTTAAGGTTGATGAGAAGAACAGCTATATGCCTGAGGGCCTTTGTATGTGCTATAAAGTGCACCCTAGGAAATCATTTTTTCCCATGTTAGTCTATCTGACAAATGCCCACTGGTCCTCCAAGTCTCATCTCAGCATCATCTCTGTAAAGCAGTACAGGTGGCTCTTCCTCTCTTACCAGGCTATTATGTGTACATTTCAATACTTACCATCTTAAAAAATCCATTGCCAGGTCTGTCTCCCCAATCAACTGAACTCTGAATGGAGGTTAATGTCTTTTCATCGTCATAGTTCCTCTGCAGTGGTCAGCTTGAAGCGGATACTCCAGTAATGTTCAACAAATGCATGAGTAAATGCGTGCTATATGCACGAGTCTTGCCCCACGAACCACTCCTCAACCAGTCTCCCCTCATCTTGTAACAATGATGCCTTTTGTTCTCCTGAATGCAAGACAACATCCCTCTTTCATTTCATTTTCTTGGCCTTTGGCAAGATAAATATGAATCTTTATGCTGATGTTTTGGCTTGCTTTACCAGCATGGTATTTTCTATATCTTCTTTCCAACCTTTGATAAGACTCTTGGATCAGAGAATGGCAAGGACAGAGTCCCATGCATTCTATTAAAGAATGTCTGTATTTAGATGGACACTAGGCTACTAACTGGTACTCTTTCTTGGTTCAAGAAGTTATAGACAGGTTGGGCGTGGTGGCGCATGCTTGTTATCCCAGCTACTCTGGAGGTTGAAGCAAGAGGATCACAGGTTTCAGGCCAGCCTGAGCAACTTGAGAGACCCTGCCCTAAATTTAAAAAGGTGTGGGGCCTGGGGATGTAGCTCAGTGGTAGAGCCACTTGTCTGACATGTGTGATGCCCTGGGTACAAGACCCTCAGTACAGGAAGAGGAGGAAAAGGAGGAAGGAAGGAAGGGAAGGAGGAGGAACAGATTAACCCAATTATACTGATATCCAACACTTGACCATTTACTTTGCTGGTTAGAGTTAAAAGTAAGAGTCAGTAAGAGCCAGATGTGGTGGTGCACACCTGTAATCCCAGTACTTGGGAGGCTGAGACAGGAAAATCGCAAGTTCAAGACCAGCCTCAGCAATTTAGCAAGACTCTCAGCAACCACGTGAGACCCTGTTTCAAAACAAAACAAAACAATAAATAAATAATAAAATAATGGGCCGGGCGTGGTGGTGCACGCTTGTAATCCCAGTACTTTGGGAGGCGGAGACCGGAGGATCTGGGTTCGTGGCCAGCCTCAGCTCTCTCTCTGACTCTGTCTGTCTGTCTGTCTGTCTCTCTCTACTTAGTGAGGCTTCCGCAACTTCATGAGACCCAGTTTCAAAATAAAGTATAAAAAAAAAATAGGGCCAGGGGTGTAGTGCGGAGGTAGAACGCCCCTGGGTTCAATCCCCGGTCTGCAAAAAAAAAAAAAAAAAAAAAATAATAATAATAATAATAAAATGGGGTGCAGTTCAGAGGTAGAATGCCCCTGGGTTCAATACCCAATACTATAAAACAAACAAACAAAAAAAAACTAACAAAAAAGAGTCAATAAATATGTAACATGCTCAGTAACCTATGAAACAAAGAAATGAGATTGGTTTGATAAGACTTGTTTTTAGTGAAACCCTATTTGGCTATGACTTCTATATATGTCTTTGTGTGTGTGTGTGTTCTATATTTATATATGTTTTCTATAGGCTCACAAACCATTTTTTATAACAATAACAGAATTTGATTTTGTTTTAGCTCTCACCACAACCCTATGAGGTAGATACTATAATTATCCCCATTTAGCAGATGAGGAAACTAGAACTCAGAGAAACTAGGTAACTAGACCCAGGTCATACAGCTTTAAGTGTCAGAGCCAGAATTCACATACAGGTTTGTCTAACTCCAAAGCCTGCCTTCTTAATGCCTATTCTATAATTGCCTATAAACCCCTTCCTAGAATGGTGGCCAGGGTTCCAATTTAGGCTTATCAATGTCTTTTATCTCAAAGTGTTTATCTGCTGAGACACTAAATAAAAGATATTGTCACCCCAGTAGAGAAGCACTCCTGAATTTTTTACATACACGAAAGCTAGGTGATGTCTCATCTGGAATAGCTCTAGATGACCAGATTAGTCTTAAATGTCTCAGTTCTCCATTCCTCATTTTCTCAAAGTTCTCTCTAAGTATGTCTCTGCATTCATTTGTAAGATAAAGATGAAGTTTCCAACCCGTAGAGATGTCCAGCTAAGGAAGTAATGAGTTGCCCATCACTGGGAAGTATTCATGCATAGTTGGAACCAACCACTTGGTGTGAGGATGTGGTGGGGATTCTCAGGCGGTAGTTGGGTAGTGAAATCAGATGGTCTCTGAGGTCCCTTTCAGACTCAGGATTCCATGACTTCAAGAACTTTCACTTTTCTCTAGAGTTAAATATCTTAAGTGCATTGACCTTTAATCACCATAAACCTTATTGCATCTGACAACGGAATTTGGGGTCAACCTTGGGATTCTAGGGCAGAGAAGTGCTTTATAAATGTTTTCTGTGGCTGGAGATGATGAGAGTGGTGCCAGGTGGGCAATGGTCCCATTCTAGAGGCTTCGGTCTTCCTTGCCAGAGGCTATTGATGGCAAGGCCATGTCATTGACCCATGAAAGGAAGAGACAAAACAAAATGTACCAGGAATAGTGTTGCTCCTGGTCATTGGGAGGCTGGACTCTAGGCCATGCTGTGGGAAGCAAAGCAGCCCCTCCTTCTTCCCTCTTGCATGGCCTGTTGCTAATATGGTCTTCATCTGGCAGAGCAGTTTTAATCCTATGCTTCTGGACACCCTTCTTTATCTCTTTGGTTCAATGATAACAGGAAATAAACAGCGAAACACTTCTTGAATGGTAGGGTAAGGATCTTAGAAAATCTGTTTCTCCATAAAAGCAACAGGAACATTGGCAAAAATTGTCAAAATGAACTTTTTAAGGACTCTTACAGGCGTGCTATAGTGCAAGTGATGATTACTCAAGAAAAGTGGCTGAACATCAGTAAGAACCATGGGCTTTGTGTCTTAACTTGTCCTATTAAAGTCCCCTTCTGGACATATGTTTTCATTAATATGTGCAACCTAGGGAGTAGTGGGGACACACAGGGACTCTGGTTGAGAATGGAGAACCCTCAGTGGGGCAAGGGAAGTGGTACAAGGGAAGGGGAAGGGCAAGAAAGAAGCGAATCAGTGGAATTACTATCATGAACAATATGCACATGTGAAAATATACCAGCATCATTCTCGGTACTTCATATGGGTGGGGGGAGGCGGGGTGGGGACACTAAGAGCTGTGTGCATGTATGTTAACATCAAATAGATATTCATTGTGATGTGAGACTCCAATGCACCAATAAAAGCACGTTAAAAAAAAAGATCTATTGTACACCAAAACCACTCATAGTGTCTAGCTAAAAAAAATAAAAATAATATAACGTCCCCTTCTACCACAGAGTCCCACAGGCTCTGTGGTAGCTGTGAAAACCAGCAGTCTCATAACCACGGGAGGGAGCAAATCAGGTTTGTAGTACCCTCAAAAATCCCATCCCCAAGAATTACCAATAGTTGACCTACCTAGAGGGTCCATAGACCAGTCTTCGTCTTCATCTTTCTTTTTTCTTTGTTTTTGATACTGGAGATTGAACCCAGGGGCATTCTATCTCTGAGCTACACCCCAAGCCTGTTTAATTTTTTTTATATATTTTTAAAACAGGGTCTCACTAAGTTGCTAAGGGTCTTATTAAGTTGCTAAGGCTGGCCTTGAACCTGCAGTCCTCCTGTTTCAGCCTCCCAAGCACTGGGATTACAGGTGTGAACTACCGCCCCTGGAAGGACTAATCTTTTTGTTTGTTTGTTTTTGTGGTACTGGAGATTGAACCCAGGGGCATTCTACCTCCAAGCTACACCCCCAGCCCTACTTTTTATTTATTTTGAAATAGGGTCTCACTAAGTTGCGGAGGGCCTCACTAAGTAGCTGAGGCTGGCCGTGAACCCGGATCCTCTGGTCTCAAGCCTCCCAAGTACTGGGATTACAAGTGTGTGCCACCACGCCCAGCTAGGACTAATCTTTATTTGATCTGACTTGGAGCTTGTTTAGTAGAAAAAGCCCTATTTCCAGGTGTTTGTTAAAAACAATCAATGGCACTGTTTAATATCACAGTTGCCTGAAGTGGAAATATCAGTTGGAGCTATCAAGAATCAGGCCAAGAATCTTTTGACAGAAATGTGCTTAGAGGGCTTTGAAAGTTGTGATTTGTTCTTAGGGATTTGGAAATCCATATGTACGTACAAAGTTCATGCTTAAGAAAGATTGAGAAAAATCCAAACCCTCACCTCTGGCTGACTTTAAGCCTCTGTTTAAGCAGAAAGTAATGGCTAAGGCAGAGTTGTCAGCTGGTTGCTGGAGCATGGAAGCTGAACCTCCACACACACAGAGCTCTTTGGCAAAGGTGGGGGACTTCGTGACTTAAGGAATTTAAAGAAATCTCTGTCTAATCATTAGCTAGTCACTAAGCTAATGGAACAGAAACTTTAGTGTCTGTATAAGACAATGAATAGACTTCACAAAATCAGAATGGATTAACCATACATCTTTGGGATTTGGGGACATTGGGGTTCCAGTCTCAGTCCAAAGTTTATAGATCATATAAAGGTGGTGTTTGGCACTTAAGTTTTTCTTTCTTTGCAGGGTTTAGCTGAGAATATTTGCTTTCTTTTCCCACTGTCTTAGCTGCAAATTAAAATAACAGCAACAGAAATAAAGCTTGGGAAGGGAGAAGAATCTCATATTCAGAACGGATGTATTATTTAAAATGTCCATTTTTCAACAAAAAATTATGAGACATTCAAAGAGACAGAAAAGTATGGCCCATATACAGGTGGTATAATAATATCACCACCACCATCACTACCACCAGCTAATAGAAATTTTCCCTAAGGAAGCCCAGACAGGGGAAATAATAGACAAATATTGTAAATCAACTAATATAAGTAAGTTCAAAGAACTAAAGGAAACCATGTCTAAAGAATTAAATAAACTGGGCATGGTGGTGCACCCTGTAATCTCGGTACTTGGTAGGCTGGGACAGGAGGATAGCAGGCTCAAGGACAGCCTCAGCAACTTATCAAGACTCTGTTTCAAAATAAAAAAAATGAAATAGGGTGTAGCTCAGAGGTAGAATGCCCTGGGTTCAATCACCAGTACCAAAAAAATTTTTAAATAAAACTATGAGAATTATGTCTCACCAAATAGAGAATGTCAATGAAGAGAAAGAAATAAAAAAGAATCAAAAATAAATTCTGGAGTTGAAAAGTACAATAATTGAAATGAAAAGTTGACTGGAGGGCTCAACAGCAGATTTGGCTGGAAGAAGAAAGAATCAACTTCAAAGCAACTTTGAAGATAAATTACCCAGTCTAGGGAGAAGAAAGAAAAAAGAATGAAAAAAAGTGAACAAGCCGGGCGTGGTGGCGCACGCTTGTAATCCCAGTACTAGGGAGGCTGAGACCGGAGGATCCAGCTTCACAGCCAGCCTCAGCTACTTAGTGAGGCCCTCTGCAACTTAGTGAGACCCTGTTTCCAAATAAAGAATAAAAAAAATAGGGCTGGGGGTGTAACTCAGAGGTAGAATGCCCCTGTGTTCAATCCTCAGTACCACACAAAAAAAAAAGTGAACAGAGCCATAGATACCTGTGAGATGCCATCAAGCATGCCAACATGTGCCAAATGGGAGTCCCAAAAGGAGAGGAGAGAAAGGAGTGAACATAAACTGTCTTCTAAGATAGTGCTAAAGTAGAAAAACACTTAGTTTCTCAGCCTCTGGAAGCATTTGATTCTTTCATGCATAGGTAGAATTGGGATTATTCTAGTGAGAGCAAGTTAAACTAATCTAGATATTTATACACATTTCATTATTGTTATAGAACCACAAGCTCTATTTCCCTGGTAGAGGTTTGGACTAGGCAACAGAGCTTTTTGCCAACAAGGAAATGATTCTTAGGCTCAATTGCAAATTTGAGAATATTTTATTTTATACCATAATTGTGTATTGAGTACCATGTTAAGTGCTTTACATGCATCATCTCATTTAATCTTCAAAACAAACTCATGACAGAGGCACTTTATTCCATTTTATACATGAGAAAACTGAGGCTGAGAGATTTAGTCCCTTGTCTACAGTGGGACAGCTAGTAAGCAATGGAGCTGAGGTCTAATGCAAAGCCCATCTTCCTAACCACGGGCTCACCACTGCCTAACCACAGAGAAAGGAGCACCTTGGAGATGGAGCCAGGGCTCTTTTCTTAGCCCCCATTTGCCTGAATTTTCCTTTTGTTCTATCTAGGGGGTATGTCCTTCCTCAGATTTAATCCTCCTGGCCAGTTGTCTGGAGGTCAATTACTTCTTAGAAGAGGGCAAGAGTTGTAAGGTTTATGGAAGCAGGACCCAACCATACATCTTTGGGATTGGGGGACAATGGGGTTCCAGTCTCTGTGTGTTCAAAGTTTATGGATCACCCAAAGGTGGTATTTGGCACTTCATTTTTTCTTTCTTTGCTTTCTTCTCCCATTGTCTTAGCTGCAAATTAAAACAAATAATACCACCACCAACAAAAAGTCCTCTCTAAATTCAACTAGATGCTTTGAAACACCCACAATTGCTCCAAGTCTTCTACCCCTCTGTGTTAGTCAGCTTTCTGTTGCTGTGATAAAATACCTGAGAGAATCAACGTAAGAAGACGAAAGAACTCGGGGTGTAGCTCAGTGGTACAGTGCTTGTCTAGTATGTGTGAGAGTCTGTGGCAAAGAAGAACGTCATGGTGGGGAACGTGTGGTAGAGCAAAGTGCTCACCTAATGGCAGCCAGGAAGGAAGGAGGGAAGGAGGGAAGGGGAGAGAGAGAGAGTGAGAGAGAGAAGGAGGGGCCAGAAAGGAGGGGCCAGAGTTCCAATATCCCCTTCAAAAGCAAGCCTTCAGTGACCTAACTTCCTTCCATTAGGCCCCACCTTCTGAAAGTTCTACCACCTCCTAATAGTGCCACAGGCTGGCAACCACGCCTTCAATACATGGCCTTTGGGGGACATTAAAGATACAACCCACAACACCCCCTGTAGATTCAGACAGGCCTTTGAAGTGCAAAATGGGTCATATTTTTTACATTGTATATATGGCACCTGCATTCTGCTCCGAGTTATATGCACTTAAAAGTACATGCCTAGAAATCAAGCAGATGAGAGCATTTCATCAGCATGTGTGCTGGACATGGTGGACATGTCTTGGGGTACGAGCCTCGAATGCTCAACCCCAGTTCAGAGTTGGCTCATAAGGAACAGGAGATCTGAGTTTTGGTGTCATCTCTGCCAATTACTGAATTACCATCTTTACCCATTCTATGCCCATCCTTCATCTCTCTAATACCCTCCACTCCCCGCCAAAAAATACTAATAACATTTGCTTCCTATTGTAGTGCTGTGAATGAAGTGAAAACTTTTAAAACAATTGAGAATAAAGACGTGCACAGCGAGCATCCAAATTGCTATTAGTTGGTAAACTTGCTGCTTTCCAACATTTCTTTCTTGGTCTCACTGTTTTGCCAAGTGGGCAGTAACTCTTGCAGCTGCTGGTATGTCCAGTATGGCGTTTGCAGTAGTTTTCAAGTGGTTCTCCAAGCTGCTGAGTCAGTCGCTCAGAGCCGGGGTGCAGTGAGAGCAATCAAAGGCTTTGGAGGAAACCCAGGGGTCAAGAGTTGGGCTTTTCCCTATACTTTTTATACAATAACTTTAGAGATATTGAGAGATAAAATTTAAGGCCATCCAGTTAAATTTGAATTTCAGATAAATAACAAATACTTTCTAGTATAATGTGTCTTATGCTATATTTGGGATATACTTATACTAGAGAATTATTCATTTATTTGAAGTTCAAATTTAATGAGGTGTGCTGTTCATTTGTCCACCTCCTCCTCTTCTTCTTCTTCTTTCATTTACTGGGGATTGAACCCAGCCACATTCTACCTCTGAGCTATACTCCCAGCCCTTTCTTATCTTTAGTTTTGAAGCAGTCTCACTAAGTTGCTATGGGTCTTGCTAAATTGCTGAGGCTGCCCTCGAACCTGCAATGCTCCTGTCTCAACCTCCCAAGCAATGGGATTATAGGTGTGCACTACCACACCCAGGTGTTTTCTTCAATCTGGCAATGTGACTTAGAGGAGACAAAATTCAGGGGTTGGGTTTGTGCTAGACGTTGTTAAAATATCACAGCAATAAGAAACTACCACCTGCTCAGTATCGTATTCTCTCTCCTCCAAGTTTGGCAATGCAGAAGACTCAGTGCTGGAACCAGAAATTCCACAAGTCTTCTATCATGTGGGGGCGGGCGGGCTGTGATATTCTCAGGAGTGGAGTGGGTAAAGAAAAAACCTTCCTAAAGTCAAGCATGTTGGTGCATGCCTGAAATCCCAGTACTTGGGAGGCTGAGACTGGAGGATCGCAGGTTAGAGAATAGCCTCAGTATCTTAGCAAGACCCTGTTTCAAAATAAAAAATAAAGAAGGATGGAGGTGTAGCTCAGAGGTAGAATGTCCTTGGGTTCAATTTCTGGTACCAAGGGGGGAAAAAAGAATAGGTATAGCTAGGCCTGGTGGTATAATGTGTAATCCCAGCTACTCGTGAGGCTGAGGCAGGAGGATCATGAGTTCGAGACCAGCTTGGGCAATTTAGAAAGACCCTATCTCAAAACAAAACAGAAACAAAAAGAATGAGTATTAAATCCTTTTTTGAGATTTCCCAGAGCTTTTCTGAGGAGCTTTGGTTTTGGGGGGCAAAGGAGGGATACTGGGGACTGAACCCAGGGGTGTTCTATCACTGATCAACACCACCATCCCTATCCCTTTTTGAATTTTTTATTTTGAGACATGTTCTTGCCAAGTTGCCTAGGCTGTCTTTGAACTTGCAATCTCCCTATCTCAGCCTCCGAAGTAGATGAAATTATAGGCCTGCACTACCACATCCGGTGAACTTTGGCTTTTTAAAACAAATTTTTAGAACTGGGCATGGTGGAGCACACCTATAATCCCAGGATTTGGGAGGCAGAGACAGGAGGATTGCAGGTTCAAGGCGAGCCTTATCAACTTATCAAGGCCCTCTGCAACTTAGGGAGACCTTATTTCAATAATAATAATAATAATAATAATAATAATAATTACAGGCATGTGCCACCATAATTGGCTTGCATTTTTTAACTTTAAGGAATTCTAATGTCAGAGGTCTCTGGAATAGTTTGAGAAAAAAATAAAACAAAACAAAACTGGTTGTGACAGGCTCTTCTCCTGGTGACTGACAGTAAGAATGGCCAGGCCTCCAGGGGAAATCACACTTTTCTGCCCCGACCCAGCAGGTTCATCTTGCCAGGGATAATCAGACCTGAATATCAGGCACTCACCTATATTCCTGGAAGAGGTGCTCACACGCAGGGCAAGGTGTACATTCCATTCTTGCTCTTCCTGCGTTTTGGTGGGGGACGCTCAACCCCTTGGTTGGGGTGGACTTGTGATGTTTAAGTGTGTCTGCCAACTTTTGACAACATGGGGCAGGGCATCTAGACTAAAGATTGATTTGGAAGACATATATAAGCACCTGACTCCTCTGGGGTGAGACTGTAAAGACAGTGAGAAAGATTGGCAGCTTTCCAGTGTGCACCCTGCTTCCCCTCTGCTCTCTCCTTGACCCTGATTCAGTGTCCTATCTGTCTGGGGGTGGTGAGTGAATATTGGTAAACCATACTCGCCCAGCTGAGCCACTGCTTCCAACTTTAGCACTAAAATCACCTGGAAGCCAAGTGTGGTGACACACACCTGTAATCCCAGTACTTGGGAAGCTGAGACGGGAGGATCATAGGTTCAAGGCCAGCCACAGCAACTTAGCAAGACCCTGTTTCAAAATTAATGAAAATAAAAAGGGCTGGGGCTGTAGCTTAGAGGTACAATTCCCCTGGGTTCGATCCCTAGTACCACACACTCAAATCACCTGGAGGGCTTACTCAAACACAGATCCAGGGTACCACGCCCAGAGTTTCTGCTGAGTAGGTCTTGGGCAGAGTTGGGCATGTACATTTATTTTTATTTTATTAGCATTATTATTGTTGTTGTTGTTGTTATTTTGCACTACTTGAGATTGAACCCAGGGACAATCTATCACTGAGCTATATCCCCAGCCCTTTTTAATTTTTATTTTGAAAGAGGGCCTCACTAAGTTTCTGAGGCTGACCTTGAACCTATGATTCTTCTGTCTCAGTCGCTCAAGTACTGGGGTTATAGTTGTGTGCCATCACATCCAGTTTAGAAACTATTTCACTAACCCATTGAACCTCAGCCAAACTGCTCAGTAGTGTGGGTCAGTGTGCTCAGGACTTTATTCCCTTGGCCCTTTTTCAGGGTCATGAAAATGCTGGTGTTTTTGTTTTGTTTTGTTTTGTTTTGTTTGCTCCAGTC
The DNA here is from genome assembly GCA_004027185.1 of Glis glis. Taxonomy (NCBI): domain Eukaryota; kingdom Metazoa; phylum Chordata; class Mammalia; order Rodentia; family Gliridae; genus Glis; species Glis glis. The sequence goes on along the minus strand of PVJS01001124.1, from coordinate 4,211 downwards.
CTCCTGGATAATGTGCCTCTGTTTTCTGTGGATCCTTCTCTCCTTGTTCATCCCAGTTGGGGCTCCAGGCTGAGAGCAGCTATTCCACCTGCAGCCGAGGCTCACTTCGAACATCCCTAGCCAGGTCAGGCCAGGACAAGAGACCGAGGGGCAAGAGGAGCAGGCAGGAGGCTGTTTTTCCCTCTCCCTCCCACATTCCAGCCCACCCCACTTCTCAGGAGTGTGTCTCCGGATGGGCCCTCTGGACTTAGGAATGGAATTCTAAGTGGCTGGGTGTGTGGTATGAAGGTTAGTTGGGTGTGTTGCTAGTATGATGTTGCTGAGAGCCTCAGAATCACCATAGCCACCAGCCTGACAGTTAAGGAAGCTTTGTTGAGCCTAACCTTGTTGCATTTGTGGGGTGACCTGCTGGGAGAGGCTGGGACAGGAGGAAATTGCCCAACGACCTGGCTTGAGAAAATCTTTGGAGAATTGGCTTTCTGTGTGTGTGTATGTGGTACTGGGCCTTCTACCTCCGGGCTACACCCCTAGCCCTATTTTTTTTTTTTTTTTTGCAGTACCGGGGATTGAACCCAGGGGCGTTCTACCTCCGAGCTACACCCCTGGCCCTATTTTTTATCCTTTATTTTGAAACCGGGTTTCACGAAGTTGTGGAGGGCCTCACTAAATAGCTGAGGCTGGCCCTGAACCCGGATCCTCCAGTCTCCGCCTCCCAAGTACTGGAATTACAAGCGTGCGCCACCACACCTGGCTTCCCAGCCCTATTTTTTATTCCTTATTTTGAAACTAGGTCTCACTAAGTTGTGGAGGGCCTCACTAAGTAGTGGGGGCTGCCGTGAACCTGCGATCCTCCTATCTCAGCCTCCCAAGTACTGGGATTACAAGCATGCACCACCATGCCCAGCTGGAGAATCAGCTTTAAGATGATGTAAACTAGAATGATTAAGACCAAGGACTTTGAAGCCACGGAGTGTGGGTTCAAATCCAGCTCCACGTCTTAGTACCTGTGTGACTATAGGAATGGGAAGGCAAATTCTTATCCATTTTGCTTGTAAATTTGATCTTCACTTAACTCTGTAATCATTCCCCTGAGAACCCAATATAGAGAGTACATTTAGGCAGCATTGCTTACAGTAAAAATGATCTCTTGTGAAACAAATGGACAGGGAGTCCTAGTCATTCATATCTGGTAGAAGACCATTTTTGTGCTTTGCCAACTACAGTGACTCTTTCCACAGGCCTGTCCCTGTGGAAGCTATATGTCTGTGGAGTTGTTACAAGTAATAGTGACTTCTGGAAGGTGTTAAGCCCGTTTGCTGTACCCACCTTTTCCTATACCTTTGCCCAAATCTGGCAAAGAGAATGGTTTCCTGGATGCCTGTACAGATTGGGACTCTGTGGCCTGGTTCTACCAAAGAGGAAGTTCCACCAAAGAGACTGCCCTGCCTACAAGTTGTTGTGTGCGCTGTCTTACACCCTTCTATATGACTCAAGTGTTCATGGTAGTCCTGTAAAATTAAGTCTTTAACATTAAAAGACCCCTGGTGGCCATCATGAATGACTGGGTTTGTTTTTTTCTCATCTCTAGAATGGGGATACTAATACTACCTACCTTTGGGGTGATTGTAAAGATCGTAAGGTGCTTATTAGCACAGTGTCTAGTATATAAGTATGTGCTGCTGCCGCCATCTTCATCACCACCACCATCACCATCATCATCATCGTCACTGAAGGAAGGCCTGGAGGCCTTTTGGTCAGTTCCAGTCTTATTGTGGCTGCTAGCTCACTGTGTGGCTTTGGGCAGATGACCTCATTCTCTAAGGATACAGGTTCTTACAGTATATTCCAGGTGTTCCATTTATTTATGGAATGAATAGATGAAGTTGGACACCAACCAAATGCTCTTTAGGGTGTCTTTTGGTTTCATGTAGTAGATCTTGGGCAACATTGAATCAGAGAAGAAATTGGAGAAAGAATGGAACAAGAGGAGGAAAACAACCTGCAGAGGAAGAGGCCTCAGGGGCCTCAGGTCTGGACTAGTATAAGAGAGGGGAAAAGGTCATCGGAAGAGGTGGAGGGTGTCCACTGGTCCTACAGACCCCACAGGTGTGGCCAAAGCTTAAGAGAGGAACATAGATGATTCTAACCTGGGAGTAATACTGTACAGAGCCTGTGTTTCCAGGGCAGGTTAAGAGGATTAGAGGGCTAGCCGGGCATGGTGGTGAATGCCTGTAATCCCAGCATAAGGAGTCTGGATAGGAGGATCGCAAGTTCGAAGCCAGCCTCAGAAACTTAGTGAGACTCTCAGCAACTTAGTGAGACCCTGTTTCCAAACAAATAAAAAATAGGGAAGGGAGTATAGCTTGGAGGTAGACTGCCCCTGGGTTCAATCCCCAGCACCACACACACACACACACACACACACACACAAAAAAAAAAAAAAAAAAGGATCAGAGAGCAATGGTATGTGACGAAGAAAAGATTGCAATGGTTATTTTGGGGTGTTTTGAAGTATTTCTTTGAGAAAAACTGCAGAGTAGCCTTGTATTTCCCAATATTTCTTCTCTGAGGACACCAATCAGAGTGGCCATGAGACTGAGGAGTTCTGATCTTCCTAACTGCTGGTGGGGAGAAGTCAGCAATGTCTCTGGGAGAAAAATGACCCTAATGTTGTGTTTCTCCCTCCTTCAGGTCTCAACGCTGGTGCTTTTTATGCCTTGTCCACTCTGCTGAATCGCATGGTGATCTTCCACTACCCGGTAAGGGAATTCTCTAAGCATGCTGGGCCTGAAGATAATAGGATTCCCAAGTCTGTCTAGGCAGAGGCTGGGGCGGCAGTTAACTTTTGGTTCCACCCTCCCCCCAATTCTAGGCAGCCTGGTATAGTGGTATGCTTATGGGATTTGGAGGGAGATGACACTAGGTCTCAACCAAGTTTTTGGTGGTATTGAATTGTTGATGGTATGACCGTGTGACAAACTAGGTAGCATCCCTGAGCTCTCTACTGCAAAAGAAGCATAATTACTTCTTGCCCGGTGTGGTGGTGTACACCTGTAATCCCAGTACTTGGGAGGCTTTGACAGGAGGATTGTAGGTTCAAGGACAACCTCAGCAACTTAGCAAAACCCTGTTTCAAAATTTTAAAAAAAATTAAAAAGGGCTGAGGTTGTAGCTCAGAGGTAGAATGTTCTTGGGTTTAATTCCCAGTACCAAAAAATAAAGACAAATAAATAAAAGGACTAGGACCTCACACTTGCTGAGTGGTATGTTGTTGTGGCTAAGGGTTCCAGTCTTGGAGTTTTCTAGGTATGAGTTCAAATCCTGGCTCTGTATTTAATGTATGCCTTGTGACCTTGGACTAGTAGGTTAGTCTCACTGTGCCTTAGCTTCATTATCGGAAAGTGGGCAGACTGACTTTTAACCTTATGGTGGGGTTGATGAGGATTGAATGTAATAATGATGTAAAATCTCAAGCATGGTGCCTGTCTCATAGTAAGGCATAAGCATTCAAAAATATCTAACTATTACCTTCCTTTTCCTTTTGATACTGATAGCTAAAACAAAAAGAATCTAAGAATGGAATATTTGAATTCCAACTGATTTCCCCATCTGCAAAATGGAAATAATGATCAATAAGAAGTGTTGCTGTAAGGTTTAAATTTGCTTTAAAAATCTGACCAAAAGTTGTGTGAGGACAGAATATGGTTCATCATCTCACCTCAACGTCTATTATCATGCTGTATCAAGCATTCAAAATAAGAGCCAGAATTCTATTTTTGGGAAGAGCAACTCTCTAAGGTGTTCTCCCAGGCCATCTTCTTTCAAGACATCTTGTCCTGATTCTTGCCGAATCTTGGCTCTAATGGAGCCTAAGTCCCATGGTGACTACACACTGTCACGTCCCGTCCTATCACTGGGTGATCTGTGGGGTCTCCCCAGGGAGAAGAAGTGAATGCTGGAAGAATCGGCCTGACCATTGTCATTGCGGGGATGCTTGGGGCTGTGATCTCAGGCATCTGGCTGGACAAGAGCAAAACCTACAAGTAAGTGGCGCTTCCTCTCCCACTGAGGACTGGGGACCCATTTTTAAAAATACTGCATTGCCGGGCGTGGTGGCGCACGCTTGTAATCCCAGTACTTTGGGAGGCAGAGACCAGAGGATCCGGGTTCGCGGCCAGCCTCAGCTCTCTCTCTCTCTCTCTCTCTCTCTC
>PVJS01001123.1:75640-104980 GCA_004027185.1 Glis glis | reverse complement strand
ATTGAACGCAGGGGCGTTCTACCTCCGCGCCATGCCCCCGGCCCTATTTTTTATACTTTTTTATTTTGAAACCGGGTCTCACGAAGTTGCAGAGGGCCTCACTAAGGAGAGAGAGAGAGAGAGAGAGAGAGAGAGAGAGAAGAGCTGAGGCTGGCCGTGAACCCGGATCCTCCGGTCTCGGCCTCCCAAAGTACTGGGATTACAAGCGTGCGCCACCACGCCCGGCCTTTCAGGTCTTCTTAATCTTTGACTTTTGTATTTAAAAAGTATATATCTAGGTATAGTTTTGGGTTTTATTTTTTACATTTAACTTGCTTGGTATTCTCTGTGATTTCTTGATCTGTGGTTTGGTGTTTGATATTAATTTGGTGAAATTTTCAGTATTCATTGCCTCAAATAGTTATTCTGTTCCTTTTTCCCTTTCTCTCTTTATTCTCCTTTTGCTATTCCCATGATGCATATTAATACTGTTTTTAGTTGTTCCACAGTTCTTGGATTTTTTTTTTTTGCTTTTCTATTTTCAAGGTTTCTATTGATATAGCCATAATCTCATAATGTCTCTTCTCAGTTGGGTCTACTCTACTAATAAGTCAGTACCTACCTTCTTTATCTCTGGTTGAAGTTTTGATCGCCAACATTTCTTTTTGTTATTTTCCTGGGATTCATGTCTCTGCTCACTTTGTTCATCTCTTCTTACATGCAGTCGACTTTATCCATTAGAGCCTTTAGTACATTAATCATAGTTGTTTTAAATTCCAGCCTGGTAATTTCAACATTCCTACCATGTCTGGTTCTGATGTTTGCTCTGTCTCTTCAAAAAAATTGTTTTCCTTTTGGTGTTTGTGCTTTGTAGTTTTTTCTTGATTGCAGACATGATGTACCAGATAAAAGGAACTGCTGTAAAAAGGCCTTTAGTAATGTGGTGGTGAGGTGTGGTAGAAGGAACAGAATTCTCCAGCCTTATGATTAGGTCTCAGTCATTTAGTGAGCCCAGGCTGCTGACCAGTGAACTTCACAAGTGTTTCCATGTCCCCCTTAGTGGGACAGAATGACTAGAGTGGGTTGGAGCTGGAGTTGAGAGCTAAGTGGAATTGATCATTTATTTCCCCCTGGCTCATTAGGCACTGATAAAACTCCAGCAGGGTAGGTTCTGGCTAACCACTTTCTCCTGTGGGCAGATCTTGTTAAGAAGAACAGAGTAGTCAGGCGTGGTGGTGCACACCTGTAATCCCAGTACTTGGGAAGCTGAGACAGGAGGATTGCAGGTTCAAGGACAGCCTCAACAACTTAGCAAGACTCTCAATAACTTAGTGAGACCCTGTTTCAAAACAAAAAATAAAAAGGTATAGGGGTGTAGCTCAGAGGTAGAATGCCCCTGGGTTCAATCCCCAGCACCAATAAACAAACAAATAAACAAACAAACAATCACAGAGTACTCTGCCATATTTCAAAATGGCTCCTTTCCTTTCCCACTGCCCTGCTAAAAGCAAGAGGAAATTTTTCTTTGATATTTACTGTAAGAACTATGTTCAACCCTGGAGGTAAATCTCAAAATATTGGGGACCCTCTATTATGGAGTTTCCCTGGAGTTCTAAATTCAGATTTGTCTGCATTGTTCCTCCAGCAAATTACAGTTCAGGTCTTCCTATCTCATTTCTGGTTCCTGATGTCGTTTCCAATAGTGAGTCTGCCTCCGTAAGCCATGGCTCCCTTTATCCACTTGTCTGTTCCTCTAACTCTTTTCCCCCAGTGGTACTGGAGATTGAACCAGGGTTTCGCACACACTAAGCAAGAACTCTACCTCTGAGCTATCTCCCCAAACCTGTCTCTCTAATTTTGAGGACACTTATCTTGTCCCAGGTCCTCCCCTCTCTTAAAGATTCAAGAAGAGTTGTTGATTTTACAATCTGTTCAAGTTTTTACTTGTTAAGTTGGAGTCACAATTTCTAAGTTCTTTGCATGCAGAATTGGAAACCACCTATCATACATTTTTGTACCTATAAGCTATTTACTATTCTCATAACATACCACTGGCATCCTGTTGAGATACAGCACTTTTGCTCTCATTAACTGATTTCATGTTTTCTGCATGTCCAATCAGATAGTTGTGGTGTGTACATTATTGGTACCATGTCTTATGCACTGAGTGATAAGCTACTGGAGGACACAGACTATGCCTTCCATCTCAACATGTACCTATGGACTGAAACTTGCTGGTCCTCTTTACCAATGCACCTGACATGTATCAGGAATTCAGATAATATTTGTTAAATGAAAAAATAAGTAGAAGAAGAGATGCAACCGACGTTTATTAAATTGAAAGCTTTAAAACGTTAGGGATTTCTGCCAGGAATGGTGATGCATGCTTGTAATCCCAGTACTTGGGAGGCTGGGACAGGAGGATCGCAGATTCACGGCCAGCCTCAGCAACTTAGTGAGATCCTGTTTCAAAATAAAAAAATAAAATAGGGCCGGGGGTAGAGCTTAGAGGTAGAATGTCCCTGGGTTCAATCCCTAGTACCACACACACGCACGCACACACACACACACACATACACACACACACAGATGGTAGGGACTTTTAAATCATACAACTTAGTCTTTTCTGACAGTATACTATTACCTTCTGTGAATTCTAAGTGAAGGCGTGCATTCAGTTCACATGGAGCATGCTGCACACCCTCCCACTGGAGAGTCTGCTCTGGATGCTTCCTTATCCTTATATATTCTTAACCAGACATAAGCAGGGTGCTCTCCCACACCTCCTTTAAGTCTCTGCTCAACTGTCATTGTCTCAGTGATACTCTATAAAATTGTAGACCACCTGCATCCAGCTGTGTTTTCTTTTCTGTGACATGTTATTAGAGTATTTCCTTACATAATATATTTATTATCATTTTCACTGCAGCTGGATTGGGAGCTCCACTGGATTAAGAAACTTTGTTTTAGATACAAAACACTGCTGCTATGTACTAGATGCCCTGTAAATACTTCTGAAGTGAATAATTAAATACTAACATGTTATTTAAATGTCTTTCTGCATCAGCTACCTGATCTATAAAATGGGGATAATTTGGTTTATCAAACTTAGTTCATATAGATTATTTTGAGAATTACATTGTATTATATGTTTTATATTAAATACATTTTAATATTCAGTGAAATTCACTTATTTTTATAACAGAATCATGTCATATTCAGACTTGCTTTTTGTGCAATTACAGTACAAACAATGACATTTTGAAATAGCAGAATACTTTGGTTTTAAACATAACAGATAAGACTTTTAAAAATATGTCATTATAAAGGACAGAAAACATCATCTTTGATCTTTCTGTATTGTTTCATTGTAGGCATATTATATTTGTAAATTAATGTAGTTTTTAAAAGAGGTGGGCCTACAGAACCAAATTTTATAAATAGCTTCACATTTTATTGATAACTTAAAGTTATTTTTAGACTAAGCTAAAATGCTAGGAAATTCAGTAATATCTAGAACACCCTTTTATTAAATCACTTTACTTCTCCCTGTGAGATCATCTCCCTCTGCTCTGTATCTTCAGTACCCATCCCCGAGCCAGAAACAGAGAAGGAGCTCCGTACAGACTCTCTGGACGACAAAATTCATGATCCTGTGCACTTCTCCCATGCAGGCGAACCCATCTGCGCTTTCTTCCAGTTCTCTTTCCTCTCTCTTCATCTCGTCCCAGTCCCATCACAATTTCCCTCACCTCTACCAGACCTTTCTGTACAAGGAGGCTTTCCTGTCTAGACTCACACTTCCACCTCCACTTTGAGATGCCAACTCTGCCAACAATGAGCACCTTAATAAACAGCAATAGAAACAAAACGTCTCCCATGACTCTCTTTTCAGAGCAAGAATTGATACTAAAATAATAAAACATTTGCTTAATCATTGACTATTGATAAATGATCCCCTTACCTTGATATTCTGTTGATATTTCTGATCAACCACAAATGTTTCTTACATATTCTAAACATCTTAGGGCTTCATCTCTTTTACAAATTTTGGTTCAGAATGTTTCTTGGCAAAATGATTTACAACAGAAATAATGACAGGACCTTTTTCAAAGTGATTGGAACCTTTCTGGTATAAACTTTATACCTCATAATGAATGTGTTGGCATTTGTTCCTTATTTGCATACTATAAAAATAAAACAGTGTACAATAAGTCTCTGTTAATTCACATTACCTATTAAATGATGATACTAAGAAGGCACTGTAATCTAAAATCAAGACATAGTATTCAGTCCATAATTATATACATACATACATATATATGTAATTATATACACGTATTTTTAAGATTTTTACATATGTACTATTATTTACCATGTATGCAAAAGGTATACAGTTTATTAAGCATTCTGGCAGGAAATGATCCCTACATTTCTTTAGTTTAATTAATCATTTCATAGAATTTTTCTAATATGGATATAAGTTATTTCCAATGCTTGATTATAATCAATGCATTTGTAGCTTTAATTCAAAGCAAACTCTGAAGGACCTTCTCCAATTTTAAAACTTGATGCTTTTGCATAATAATATATTGAAAGCTTGAAAATAAAAAAGCACTTTTGTCTCTTAAACATGTTTCTTTCTTATTGTTCATACTTTCCAGCTTGCTCATGTAATGCCCAGATGTTGATATAATGCTATTTTTAAAGAACAATGAGGTGTTTGTTTTGTAATTTTTTCTCTCCCTTCTCCCACACATAATTACATGATCTTTGAAATTTTCAAAACAAATAGCAAAAGAGTAGCCTTTCAAAATGAAGTAATTGTATGGCTGGGTTTGCAGTCCTCTAAGTTAGTAGAAATACACATTTTTTTCCTACTATATAAGATTTGCCAACTTTAAAATTTGTTTAGAAAACAAATTTATAAGCATGCATTTGTCTTAAGAATTATTGTGTAAAGGTAAACACATTTAAGTGTTGGAAAACACTGTAAAATGGAAACTTGGGGGTCATTATAGGCTTCCTGTTTTGAAAATTGCTATCTATTTTTAAAGAGCATTATAAAATCCATAGCACCAATTGTCTTAATTAATTAAGTCAAGACAAAGCACAAGCTCTAGAATAATTTTAAGAGATAAATTTTAGATTAGAACCTTTTGAATTATTTACAACCACCTTCATTGGTCTATCATTTAACAAGAAAAGAGGTGTCCTTCCCACCTAAACATGCCATCCTAGTAGAACATCATTAAAGCTTGTAATGAGAATTTAGTCTCAGATGCAGTCCATGTCCCCTCATGTCTCATAAATTCTTCGAATGCAATTTCACATGCATGATCGTGAATGCCATTCATTGAAAAGGTTTACCAGATGCTACATTTTTCAACAACCAGAAACAAAGGGCAAAAGATCCCTGGCCTTATATTGGTAACAAAAGACATAAAAGGAAAAAACTCTTCCATTTTTACTAAATGAAACAATGAATGCAGATTATAAAGGCTGAGTGTGAGCTTCTTGAGACACCATGCTATTCTTTCTTGAGAGAAGTGTTCACTGAGGGACAGATAGGAAGAAAAGGAGACACAAATATAGTAGGCCTCATGTGACCCCATCCACCTTCTCCCTAGTATATTACGAAGTGTTTCCTTCATCTGCTTTGGAAGTGATGGGATTTTTGCTGTTTATTTAGGAAGAATTAACAATATAGTGGATAGTTACTGTCCAGAGTTTCTTGTTTTCTTTCCTCTTAGTTATGCCTTTTACATCAGACTAAGCAGTTTCCTCTTCTCTTTTCTGTAAAAATATTTTAATAACTTGAGGTATTATTTCCCATTAAATACTAGTCAGCCAAGCCAGAGAGATTTAATGCAATTGCTAAAACCATAACATATCCCAAATAGATGTAAATAACATCTATGTATGTATAAAAAGTACATATGGATTATATAATATATATACATACATATACACGTACCCTCAACCAGCTATCCTAGTAACTCCACTGTCAAATAGTCTCCTAGAAGCCCAAATTTCTAGGCAGAAAGAAAAAAAACAAATAAATAAAAACAAAAAATATGCATTGAAAGTTCTAGAAGTTGGAAGGAAAAGTATTAGTGTGAAATTTTAAACTTAAATTTTTGTCCAGTCTAGGCTAATATTTTTGTTTCAAACTATAATTTATTAAGATTTGTCCTAGCAGTTGGCTCCCAGCCTTGGCTAAGTACATAAGCAATTTCTGTTAAAGGATTCACTGTATCAAAATATTATTAATAGCAAATAAGCTGTAGATGCTATGAGGCTCATTATATGAGATGTTATCCTATCTTATCATTATAGTCTTAAATCTCATGAACATTTTCATTCAAAGCAAAATTAGTGTCTACATTTCAAATAGTAAAGGACTTGTACAGTTTTATCCTGGTGGTGTTTTCATGGAGCCATTTCTCTGATATGTGTCAGAAGAGAACCATAGTAGAAAACTAACTTGGCTTTTTAACTACCAGTGTATGATGCTCACCTGCAAAAATACTCTAGACTTAGTAGTGTTTATTCTTCTACTGTAGAACTACTTTGCCCCATTCCGCTTCTTACTTCCTCCTTATTTATTTGTGGAAGAGGTTGCACTAAATACCCTGTAGCTATAAAATTTCCAAGAGTCAAGTCTTTCTAAGAGCAAAATATTTTAGTTTGCAGCCTATATCTTCATTTTCTACTACGAAGAAGTACTGAAGCATTTCATTTGTCTGGCTTGGCTTTTGGTCTGGTTTCAAGGGTCAACTTCTTCTGATCTATTTACCATAAATAATTTTGTCATTGAATTTTTCTTATGTTACTTCAAAGAATATTAATTAAAATAAATATATGGTTCTTTAAAAATACTAATCAACTTTCCTTACTTTTGCACTAAATTTTTCATTATTGAATTAAAATCAGTATGCCAGTAACATGGCTGTTTTCATTTCGTATATAGCGATCCTTTCTGGAGCTACAAAGATGAAAGAAAACAAGAACAAAAACAAACAAACCTTTCTTAGGGAAAAACAAACTAACAATGGCAACAACAACAATAACAACAAAAATCCCTGTAGGAGACTTGTAGAACAAAGAACTAGAAAATCTACTCTCAGCCTATATGTTATTCAAAGGATTCCTTAATTTAAGCAAGTGTTATCGTGGAGATTTGCATTCTGCTATAAAGAATTAGGAGGGTATTTTTCATAATCTCCATCCTTAATGAAATAATACTTTATTTATAATTATAAAAACAACTATGCTTCCTGAGTTGATTATATTTAAATGAGACACTTACCAGGAATATGGCATTTTCCATGGCTTATTACTGATAATGTTTTTTTCTGACATCCCTGGAGCATCATTTCTTCTAGGTGATACACGCTGCTATATTGTTATATTAACCTATTCTTATATTAATCTTTGTGTGCAGGTGTGTGTGCATGCGTGTGTGAATGCCTGTGTGTATGAGTGTGTGAGTGTGTTTACTTCTGTAGCATTACTGCTTTTATAGGTATCACTTTTATGAAATAGTGACTTCTTAATTATTTTTATGTGTTCATCCTATCTATCCAACTTTATACTCCTTTGTTGATGAGGACTATTTCTTATATGGTTTATTTTCCTATGTATGGTGTCTTACACATATGAGCTGTACTCCTGATAGTTGGTACTGATAGTTGGTACGGTAACTATTCAATAGCACCTGTCTTTCTGTCAAAAAGATTAAGGAACTGATTAGTCTAGCAAGAGCAATGCAATTATATTGATGCATAAGACCATTGACTTTTTCAGTTCTTATTTTGTAAGAACTTTTTGTCAAGAATCTGAAAAAAATGGTCTCAATTTAGAATTCTTTACAAAGAAGGCAATCTAATTTCTTATACCTTTGAAAGGACTTCAAACTGTGTCATTCCATTTATCAATGAGGAAAAATTCACATGAATTAGCCTCTCATTCATGCAATGTGGTACAGAGACTTACTGTCTTGTCAATAGTTCATGGATAGCTATAATTTGGGATAGGTGAAGGAGATGTATCCGGTGACTGTGCCTGGTACTAGATCTTTCCAGAATCAATGACTGAGAAAATACTTTACTCTCTATTTTCCTTTATCCATTACATATCAAATGATTGAATTACCCTCATTTGTAACTTGGAAAATCCTACTGTGTTTTAACTCCAAGGTATACAGTAACGTCTTTCTAATAGAAATAGATCCCAGAATAGTTTGAAGCTACTGTCATATCCCTTGTCTTGAAGCATTTCTGTACTCGTCAGCACCTGGCATTGCCTATAGAAGACAGCATTATTTTAGTTTTAGTTCGACAAAATAAAAAAAATCCATCTGAAATCATTAAGGATCAATGACCTATAAAGCTATTTGCAAAGACAACACAATTTTAAACAAATGTTAAAGTATTGCGTCACTCACCACTGGGTCAACAGAATGAAGCCACTTCCTCTGGTTCACCTCCACTCCAAGGCGTGCACCATGCCACCTTCAGCTAGGCCCTGGCTTCATCTCCAGCCTAAAGCAGCTATTCTTATTTTTTTTTTCCATACTGGGAATTGAACCCAGGGGCATTCTACCTCTGGGCTACACCCCCAGCCCTATTTTTTATTCTTTATTTTGAAACAGGGTCTCACTAAGTTGTGGAGGGCCTCACTAAGTAGCTGAGGCTGGCGGTGAACCTGGTTCTTCCTATTTCAGCTTCTCAAGTATTGGGATTAAAAGCATGAGCCACCACACCCGGCTAAAGCATCTCTTTTTGACACATATTTTTCTATCCTGGTTCTTGTGATTTACACTCAAATATAATATAGCGACACAAATATTAAATAGCTAATTTTAATTTTCTAAGGCGTATATGGAAAGATTTGAAGCCAGGTATGGTGAAATTTGATTACTATCTCTTTTGCTTGCTGTTTTTTTGTTTTGTTTTGTTTTTAGTTTTGGTTTTTATGATACTGGGGATTGAACCCAGAGGCATTTTACCTTAGAGCTACACCCCCCAGCCCGATTTTATTTCTTATTTGGAAATAGCATCTCCTAGGTTGATGAGAGTCTCACTACTTGCAGAGGCTGTCCCTGAACCTGTGATTCTCCTGTCTCAGCTTCCCAAGTACTGGGATTAAAGACATGTGCCACCACGCCCCGCTCCTTGCTAACTGTTTGATCACTGATAAGGAACACATTTGCCTAAAGTCTCTGAGAGGAATGATATGATGCAGTGAAAGAGCACAGATCTCCACATTCAGTCCATGTGGACCTTGGGCAAGTTTTATAAAGTCTTAGAGGAGTTTCTAAGCTCTGCCAGCCTCATGCTCCTCATCTGCAATATGGGGTTAATAATAGTTGCCTTAGTAAAATGCTGAGTTAGTTTTATAAGAATTTCTATTTATTTTTCTATTTATATATTTGTCTCTATTATTATTTCTAACCCCATTTTCATTACTACTTCTCTCTCTTTTTAAGTGATAAACATACTCAACAAATATTAACTAGTTCCTCTGCTTCCATAATTATCTAAAATTATTATATATCTCTTGTATTCAAACACTAAATCAAATATGTGAATTTCAATTTCCACAAACAGCATACTACAACATATGCCACTGAATTGTGTTAGCTGTAGAATTGTGTTAGCTGAATGATTGAAGGGAATAGAATAAATACATTTATTTTAAACAAAACAACACACAGTAAGCGAGACATTCTTTAAATAGCCATATTGTATTGCCTGGGATATTTGATTTTTATTTTCTTTTACTATGTTGTTCTCAGTTCAATTTTTGTCAATACTGAAATACAAAAATGTGTTTTATTAAAAACTACCTAGAACATCAAATCCCATGCAATAAGAGTGTTAACCATTGTGAACCCTGCCATGTCTCTGAGAAGCAGAGGAATTATCTTGTTATCAATTTAATAATGGGACATTGAAGTAAATGATGCCATCCACTGACACCAGTAACACTGTCTCTCTGGGGAAATTCATGTCTGTGAGAACTGTCAATCTAGATGGATATGGACATATTAAACACACTCCCCTCAACCCATAAATCTACTCTTTCTGGGATGCCTTAATAAAAAGATTCCTTATTTTGATAAAGATAAGCTATGCAGAGTAGCTTGACATTACGACCCATAATCCCTTTATTTAAAAAAATTGTGGAAGGGCTTAGTAAGTAATTTAATAAATTTTCTTTTTTTTCCTTTAGCACAACTTATATATAAATGTGTTTCTGAGGTTTTAATGAATAAAGTATTAATAACTATACTGCGATATGGGAAGTGGATGTAGTATATTTAATTCTATTTGCTTTGGGAATCTTTCTGCCAAACGCAGCTAGTATCTGTGTTGTTTTGCATTAAAATTGCCTCTAATTTGAATTCAGATGGGTACAAGATGATTCATTATATTAAAAATAGCATGTATTTTCCCATGAGAAAATAAGACAAGAAAAGTATAAATTATAAACATAAATATATCAAATATATAGTAGAAGAGAATAATGAAAATCTTCCCAGTACAAAAATACATTGTAGAACAAGATGAAAGCCAGAAACAAGTTCAGTTGCATTGTTAGTACAAAACAATGTGTTGGTGTCTTAGATTGCCGATGCAAAATAAATGGCATTAATGAACTCATAGGCTTTAGCTAAAGCTTAGATGCAGTAATACTCACTCCAAGGACTGAAAAAAGAACAGTGTATATTAGTTAGCTTTTCATCACAGTGATCAAAATATGTGACCTAAACAACTAAAAGGAGAAAACATTTATTTTTGCTAATGGGTTCAGGAATTTCATTCCATGGTTGGCTGGTTCTGTTGCTCTGGACCTGAAGTGAGTCAGAACATTCATGGTGGAAGGACATGGTAGAGGGAAACTGCTTAGCTCAGAGAGAGAGAGAGAGAGAGAGAGAGAGAGAGAGAGAAAGGGGAGGAGGGAGGAGGGAGGAGGGAGGAAGAAATAGAGAGTGAGCAAGAGAAAGAGAAAGAAGGGACCAGAGACAAGAAATAGCCTTCTAGGGCATGCCCCCAGTGACCTACTTCCTCCAACTATGCCCCACCACCTACAATTTCTACCACTTCTCAAAAGTCTATTCAGCTATCAATGGATTAATCCACCCATGATATTGGTATTACAGCCCTGATAATCCATTCACTTCCCAAAGCCCTACCTCTGAACCTTGCTGCATTGGGAACCAAGCCTTCAACACACGAGCCTTTGGGGAACAGACATTCCAGATCCAAACCATAAGAGATAGATAAATATAGGAACAAGAAATTCAAGGTGGAGGTAGGGATTCTTAAAAAGGCTCCCCAAATCATCCACTGATGTTGAACTCCTACTCCCCTCCCTCTTACCCCAGACAATGGTATTCCAGGTCAAAGACAGAACCGCATTGTCATGAAGTCACTTGAATTCCTTTCATGCAAGTCCTTCTAGAAAACCCAGTTGGATATCCTATATGCACAAGAAAGTCCATGTACTCCAAACCGAACTCATCTTCTCTTTCCATAAAATCCCCCTGTGGCACATTTTATCTTTAGTGAATAGACCCATCAAAAACACAGTGTGTTAAATCACAGAATCATTCTATATTGCTTCCTTCCCCATAATACTTTCTTCTCCTTAGTAACATAAGCCCTATTCATGCTACTTGAATAATCACCATCTCTGGCAATTCCACTCCTGCTCCACTATAAAACCCAACACCTCTTCCAGGGCTATCACCCATGCAGTAGTTCAGGTCCTCCTACAGACCTGCTACCTAACAGCTACATAAGATGTATTAGGACTTCAGTTATCACAAAAACCTTGTGAGATATGTGTCAAGATGCTCATTTAAATATATTTTTGAAATTGAAATATATTTTGTTAAAGGTTATATAATTGAAGCAGATTATAAAAATGCAATATGACAAATTAAAACCTACCTCCAACTCTACCCTCTGCCTCCAGGAGTTTCCCACAAATGTGAACACTATTAATGCTGTTAAACTCTACAAAACATATATTTTATGCCAAAGAAATAATATTATGCATACTGTTCTGCAACTTGAACTTTAATTCCAAAATTTTCCTGGAGCATTATTAAATCATTCTCTATAGGTATGTATTTTTCCTAGTTTTGTTGATTGTTAAAAGTACCACAATAAACACTTTTATACACATATGTTGAAGATTATAGCCATTGAGTAAAGTTTTAATTAAGAGGTTTTTGGATCAAAGGGCATATGCACTGAAGATTTTTTTTTTTTTTTGCGGTACTGGGGATTGAACCCAGGGGCATTCTACCTCCACGCTACACCCCCGGCCCTATTTTTTATCCTTTATTTTGAAACCGGGTCTCAGGAAGTTGCAGAGGGCCTTACTAAGTAGAGAGAGAGAGACAGGGAGAGAGAGAGAGAGAGAGAGAGAGAGAGAGAGAGAGAGCCGCGAACCTGGATCCTCCGGTCTCCGCCTCCCAAAGTACTGGGATTACAAGCGTGTGCCACTACGCCCAGCTTGCACTGAAGATTTTTAATGCTATGGTCAAACTGTTCTATATAAAGGGTGTACTAATTTATAATCCTGTTAATAGTATATGAAAATGTCTGTTTTTCCCTATTCTATTATACTCATCAGATTCCTGGCAGGCTATAGAGAGCACACTTTATTTTGGATAAATTGAGTAAATGTTGATAAAGGGACTACTTACAGACACAGCTTGTATAGGAAAACCAGGAAGAACAGTACAGGACTCTGGGAGGGAAGGTGCTTGTAGGGAGTCGTATTGTCCCAACACCAGAGGGCTGGTGGAAAGGGCCACCCAACAGGGCCCATATCTCAGTGACATGCACAGTCACTTCACTGTGACACTGCATGGAGGGAGGCCCTTCCTCAATCTTTCTGACCTACCCTGATGAAGCCCAACTATAAGCCAGAGGGCAAATGTGGTAAACTGTCACAGGTCAGTATTCTGGAAACAAACTCTGTGGAAGTGAAGAACGTAGATCTGAGTGCCTAATTGAAGAGGATGAGCACACCCTGTAATTTTTCAGAACAGAAAATCAAAACGAGTCTATGTATAATGTAGAAGCTCATGGATGTTTTGCCCTGCCATTTTGGTTTCTATTCTATGCTCCCTTGCTAGTGGGTTTTGCAGTCTCCCTTCTTGATCCTCCTTCTATCAAGTTGCTGCGGAGCCCCTCAGGCATCTTTCCAACAAGGAAGTGAGATCACATATTTTCTCTGTGTAAAATCTCTCAGTAGTTCTCCATCTCTCTAGCATAAAGTTAAAACCCCTAGGCAAACAAAAATGGCCTTTCCTAATTTGGCCCCTTAGGTCAGGGTACCACTCCAACCATCATGTCTGCTACTCTCCCATCTGTATTTGAGCCATTTATAGTTTTCATTTGTGAGACACTCATACTTGTGTGGGACCACAGCACTCTATCAGCAGTGCCAGCTCCTCCTCCACTCACAAGGTGAAATCCTAGTCACTCTTCAAGATACTGCTCAAGTCCCCTCCTGCAGAAGTTCCTAACCAAGGCTCCCTTGTGTCAGTGAGGCCTTTAGTATTCCCAAATATGAATACTAGTGGGCATTGTACCCTTCTCACCTGCTCATACTTTTCTGAACCTGTTTATTTTCTTCTCTCCTCCTTCAGAATGTAGGCAATGTGACATCAGGAGTTTACTGCTTGCTCACTTTTTCATCTCTCTCTTCAGTGTCCAGCACAGACCGAGGTCCAATGGCCTTGGGATCAGTGCTGGCATCTTTGGTAACTTGCCATGTATATTTGTTAGAGTCCCTCATTTCTCCACATTTCTTGGGTGTGAAATAGATTCAATAAGAGTGCTAAGGGCTTGGCAAATATTAACTCTTAACTCTCACAACCACCTTTGGAATTATTATTTGCCAAGCCCTTAGGTCTATGGCTGGCATAAAGCCACCTAGAATCCCATTTCCAAGAGGGGACTATTTGAATGAAACCCTACTAGATTTCCCTGGAAATTTGAAGACATTTTGAACATGACACTAACACTTAAAAGATCTACTTTTCAGATTCCTGGATAATCTGGGTGTGGTGGTATATGCCTGTAATCTTAGTACTTGGGAGGCTAAGACAGGAAGATCACAAGTTCAAGATCAGCTTCAGCAACTTAGTGAGACCATGTTTCAAAAAAAATTATAAAAGGGCTGAGGGTATATCTCAGAGGTAGAATGCCTCTGGGTTCAATCCTCAGTTAAATAAAAAAAGATTTCTGGGCAAAGAAAAGAAACAAGTGGTTGCCAAAACCTCTGGGTGGCTAAGAAACATGAAGATTGTTTTGGTCAGTCTTTGCTCATTGCCTATTCCAATGCCTACAAGAGTGTCTAGCACATGACATGTGGTAATCAATATTTGTGGGGTTTTTTGCTTTGTTTTGTTTTGTTTTTGTTACTAGGGATGGAACCCAGAGGCATTCTATCTCTGAGTTATACCCCCAACACAATTTTATTTCTTATTTGGAAACAGAGTCTCAAGGGTCTCACTAAGTTGCAGAGGGCCTTGCTAAGTTGCCAGGGCTGGCTTTGAACCTGTGATCCTTCTGTCTCAGCCTCCCAAGTACTGGGATTACAAGCATGCGCCAACACACCTGGCTTGTAATCAATATTTGTTGGAAGAAAGTATGTACCTTGGTTTGGAACACAGGCTCATCAATATGGACCACTGCTGTGGCCTGAGGTAAGATCCAGGTCCCTTGTTTTAATCCCAATGGGAAATTATTGCAACTCCTCAGGAAGGTGGAAACATACCTTTCAAAGAGCAATAAGGCCGGGCGTGGTGGCACACGCTTGTAATCCCAGTACTTTGGGAGGCGGAGACTGGAGGATCCGGGTTCGCGGCCAGCCTCAGCGCTCTCTCTCTCTCTCTCTCTTTCTCTCTCTCTCTCCTCTCTCTTTCTCTCTCTCTCTCTCTCTCTCTCTCTCTCTCTCTCTATCTCTCTTAGTGAGGCCCTCCGCAACTTTGTGAGACCCAGTTTCAAAATAAAGTATAAAAAATAGGGCCGGGGGTGTAGCGCGGAGGTAGAACGCCCCTGCATTCAATCCCTGGTACCGCAAAGAAAAAAAAAAGAGCAATAAGAGCAAGGCGGCACTCTGAAGCTGTTACCACTTGTTACCTCCAGTGGGAAATCCTCCCTCCACTTTGAAGGTCCCATGACAACAGCAGTAAGGAGAATGTCTCCAAGAGTAGACAGAGGTATAATTGCTGCAGAGGTGAAGTTCTGAAATACTTAAAGTAGTAGGACAGGTAAAGTCCCAGTTCCTGGGGACAGGAGTAGAGAGATACAGAATAGGAGCACTGGGACAGGGGTTCTGAATTAATACTCAATGCTGGTTTAGAGTCAAACACCCCTGATATTGTTATTCATCTCTGTACCTTGTGGAGTGAATTCATTCCTACACCCAGAGAAAGAAAGAGATATAGAATCATCCTCACCAATAATTGCAAGTGGAATTATGAATAAGCTTTTAAGAAAAGGCAAAAACTTGACAGTGAATTAGTCACTGATATAGGTTTGGAACATATTATTGCATTCAGTATTAGTACAAGCACCAATATTTGAATGTGGAATTGTTTGCAGTCTGAAAATGTACATTTCAAACAAAATACTATAATTTTTAGGGAAAATTTTGTAATGAAAGGGAAGACGGCTTTCACAATTTGAGTTTAGCCCTTATCATGGGACCGTGGAAATAACTGAAAAGGGCTTCAGAGGACAAACGACTTTGAATTAGAAGGGTAAGGTCACATTTGCAGAATTCCCCTGATAACATGTGTGCTGCTGACCAGAGATTGTGACAAGTTGACCTAGGAGAGGGCCATGAATACAGCAAACAGAAGGAGAGATAAAGTACAGCAACTCTCATTAAAATTCATTTTTCTGATTTGAGTTTGAGATGTCTCACTCCCCACCTCCATCATACTGTTGAGTCATTGGCATTTCCCTGTTCCTGAAGGTCAAAATAGAGAGCCTAGCACAGGACTGGTAGTAGGCCTCCAGTATTTCATTCACAAAGCACTTATTATGTGCTGAGAATCTGACCAGGATTGCCATGCATGGTATTCAAGTAATCAGATGTGATACCAGCCTACTTCAAGCTCATGGTCTAGCAGAGAAGAGAAACATTCAAGGAACATACCAAAGTGATGTATCACTACAAAATGTGGTAAGTGCTGTAAAAGTTTGCTATGTCAAATGAATGGAGGCAAGAGGAACATAGTTCACCCTTTCAGTTAATGCCTCCATGCTGAAGTGACGTGAAAGTGGAAATCTGACAGATGAGCTGAAATATGTTGGGTGAAGAATGGCTCAATTTAAGTACGGGGAGTATCACATGTCAAGGCCCAGTGAGAATGAAGCATGTTTAAATACATTTTAAAAAGCAAGTATTGCTGGATGGTAATGACTAAGCATAGAATGGAAAAATGCTGTCAGTGAAGCAGACAGTAGCCACTTTAAAATGTTGATCCTAGCAAGAGAAACCATATTGTGACGATTTTACTAGGGATGCTGTAGAAAACTCTCCAGCTTTCTCATGCTGCCCATATGCCCATTTTTTTTTTCAACTTGAAGACAGCATTGAACAGTAGTGAATTCTTCATTTTATTCAAGTCTTTGGATAACCACACAACCTTGAAACTCATTTTCAGTCAGGTTCCTAGTCTGGACAAATGGAAGGAGGGGTGTGATTATGGCCATGCAGGGTGGGTGGAAGAAAAGCAGCAACTTCTTTTGTTCGTTCCCTTTCAGACCTGATATTATCCTAAAGAAGAGAGCACAAAATGACAGTGCATCCCTCCTGCTGGGAAGAGTGCAGAATTGGTCATGGGCAATTGTGAGCACTGAGCTGACATAGTACCCTGGTGACCCGAATGAGTTAATGCATTGTCCAGAAGCTTTAATTTACAACTAGGAAGAATTTGGGCATTGAGAGGCAGATTGAATAGGTCCATTTTTACCCATTGTGATTTCAATGACAGGTCCAGTTTGCTCTGGTCTAAACTGACTCACCAAATCATGCATTCAGACAATTGAATCACCAACCCTTTGACATATTGTAGAATCTCTGCAGTGTAACACAGCACTGTCACTACAGGTTCCAGCTTAATGTGCCCTTTACTTTCTAGTCCTCTTCTCTTTTTAGACATTTTGCACTGAAAAGCTCCTCTGACACTGATTTTAAAATAAGAAATTAATATCGTCACTTATCTTTCCGTTAGCCTGAGAATACACAAGCTTGCCGATAAGCCTACAATAAAATCAGATATACAACCAAAAATACAGCCAGTCCTCCTGATTCCAAGATTTGCACTGCTTTAACACACCGGCCCTATGCCACATCTGTTTGCCATGTTATGTAGAATTTTTTAAGTATATAATAGTTATATTCATCTGTTAATGAAGGGAGATAATTCCAATAAAACCCAAAGCCCAATATAATTTTATAAAACAGTTCCATATCTGTTCATACATATTTTTTATGGTGGTAGTACTGGGGATTGAACCCAGGGATGTTCTATATCTGAGGTACAACCTCAGCCTTATTTTGTTTTATTTTTTGTTTTGAAACAAGCTTTGTCTGAGTTGCTGAGGAACTCACTAAGTTGCTGGGGCTGGCCTTGAAGCTGCGATTCCCCTGTCTGTCTCCCAAGTACAGGGATTACAGGCATATGCTACCACACCAGGCTCATAAAAAAATTTAAATGACACTGATAAACCTCTTCATATTTTTTAGATCAAAGGATTTGTGGAAAAGTGGTTCCTTTAGTAATGGATGTTTAGAGTGGTACATGTGTAGTTCCAAAATTTTAGCTAGAGTGGTTTATACAGGGACCATGATGCTACCAGATAGGGACAGGCAGGAAATGTCTCTTTCATCACATGAGCAGAAAAGACAACTGAGAGTGGCAGTAAGAATACTATTGGCAAAGGAAACATAGATACACTGTTCAGGTGAGAAACAGAAACATGTGGAAACCACACCTACTAGAATATGAAAGGAAACTCTTGCTCCATAGGTTAAAGTATATCACTGGAATCTTAGAAAGAAAGAAATGAAAATTGGTTATAAAATTATGTGTCTTTATTATTTACCATGCAAATATCAATTGTGAAATTTTAACACTCATTGCAGAGTGTGAGCTCAGTAATCCTTGTGGGATCCTTCTAAGATCAATGCTAAAGAGCC
This sequence comes from Glis glis, assembly GCA_004027185.1. Lineage (NCBI taxonomy): Eukaryota > Metazoa > Chordata > Mammalia > Rodentia > Gliridae > Glis > Glis glis. The sequence goes on along the minus strand of PVJS01001123.1, from coordinate 86,752 downwards.
TTCTTCTTCAGATACTTTTTTTTTTTTTGCGGTACTGGGGATTGAACCCAGGGACATTCTACCTCCCAGCTACACATCCAGCCCTATTTTTTTTATTATTTATTTTGAAACAGGGTCTCACTAAATTGCGGAAGGCCTCACTAAGTAGCTGAGGCTGGCCGCGAACCCGGATCCTCCAGTCTCAGCCTCCCAAGTACTGGGATTACAAGCGTGCGCCACCATGCCCAGCTCTTCAGATAATAATAGTAACATATGAGCTTGTGGGAACCTCTTCAATATTGCATTTTGGATTCTCATGCCCACAGTGAACAAAACTGTTTTCTGAATGCTGTTTTATAGAAGGTTATTTTTTTTCTTAGAGGTTTCCACAATATACAAATCCTAGAAAATAAATATTCCTAAACTGACCACTACCAGCTTCTCACATGGTCTTTAAGCAAGTATGTTCTGAATGCACAGCTTCAACCAATTCAGATATTTATATGTGAAGATTTTTTGTGTTAAAAATATGAATCTATGATAATAAAATTATACTTATTTCACAAAAATTACATTGATAATGAGTCTGCCCTGGAAATTTTATGGCATATGATGACTATGTTTAGGGGATTGCATTGCTAAAAGTTTGACTATAGTTTTTGGAATGAATTCATTCATTTGAAATAGCTAGATGATAGATGTGTACATCTGGTATAAGTAATTTTTTAAGTAGATGAAAATCAGCAGGATAACTAGATACTACCAAAATAGTTCAATTCAAGAAAAACAAATACAAACTATCTGGCATAACTCTCCCCCTTACAAAAATATTATGTAATATAATACTAAGTTGATATTTATAATAAAGTAATGATTTACTTATTTAGAACCTTTTGGTAGAATACAATTAGACGAATCAATATATGTCAGTATAACACAGAATTCTATAAAAGCTGTAGTTATCGAAACAAATGATAGAATTATATCATTTTAATTAACTACTAGTCAGGAATATTTTGTTATGAAAACTACAAAAATGAGAAAAAGGGAAAGACAGGGATCTCTACTACACTTTTATGACTACAACATTTTGAAATATCCAGTCTCCTTTTAATGACACAGCTCTTTGTTACTCCAGAGAAAAACATAGGAGAATTTTATAAACAGATGCCTATGATTTGTAAGGATTCATATACAATTGGGATACTACATTTACAGTTAAACCTCAATGCAGAGAAAAACATATTGGACATTTTTCAAAACAGACTTAATTCAGTCATGCAATGGCTTTACCTAAATCCCTCAGCTATGGTCAATTCCCTCCACATAGAACTTTAAAAAGTTCTCACTTGAACTTTGACATTATTCTTTCAATGATTCCCTTTTCACAAGTTTCACTTCTTGTTTACATTTCAACTGCACAATTTCATACATATAATGCATACTGGCTTCTGTTTACCAAAAAATTAAGCCTGTATCTTCTTAATTCTTGAAAACTATAGTAAAAGAACCTAGTAAAATAAACATTAAAAAATTCTGAACACTTTTTAGGTTGTTAAAAAGGTGTTTTTTACAATAATTTCTCTAAATTTCATTGTTTTTTCATTATAAAAGAAACAATTAAAATTAGTATTTATTAATTATAGGCTGCAAGAAGAGAGGTATAAACACAGGAATGGGATATGAGTTGGAGAGAACAGAAAGGAATTAAGAGGCAAGAGGTCAGGGGAGTGTCACAAGGCACTGGTTGTGGGGCATAGAGCAGGTATGGATACTGGTTCATATAACATGACCTCAGCTTTCAAGACTGCAGAGTAGCATCATTCTTTGGGAAAACAAGACCAGGAGCTGTTTATGGAAGAAAACTAGTGACAAAATGGCAAAAGTAACCAGAGGACAAAAGACATGGTCACAAAGGCCATCATTGGCGATTTATATGTTGCCTGGGATGATGGTGGATGAAGATTAAAAGTAATATGCCAAATCTTTCATGAATATATGGGGATAAGGAGAATGAAGAGAAGGGAATGCTGAACAAGGATAGGAAGTGTGGCTTAGTCCCGTGGGATATGGCTCAAGACATGAGATGCAGCAGTGAGAAGCAAGAAGAATGCGGGGTGCAAGCACTGGCTTACCAGCACAGGAGTGCGTGCACTAGTTGTGAGGGAGGAAGAAAGTTAGGAAGAAATGGAAGAGTATTCTTTATTTTAGAGTTCTGAGGAATGTTCCTCTTTCTCAGAAGAAACAGATTTTTAAGTTAAGGCAAAGTGGTAGATATAAGGGTCTAGGAAAACATTAAGGTTATCAGGAAATGCCAAGAGGATGTGGGTTTCAGAAGGCAAAGTACATACAAAGAAGGGATTCTATGAAAGAGTAAACTTAAGTCCAATTGGGATCTGACTACAGAAAATAAGAAAATAAGGAGAAAATAAGAAGAAGAGCTAAATCAGTAGATGTCACTAATCACTTAGGCCGAATCAGAATTTTGCTCCATACAATATTCTTGCAAATTCCTATGGCATGACAAGTTTAAGATTCAGAGTTGGTAGAGGATGTCATCACGTATGAAGCACACATGTGAATTAACTTCCTTTGAGCCTGCATCATTTCTTAGTAAAACCTCAAATATGCCCTTTGAGAAAATTACTATCAATAACTACTGACTTGGGATAATATGACCCAAAGAAGAGGCAAATATCCAAGAATTTATCTTTTCTGTTTGTTTTTTTAAGTTAATTATCTATTTTTTGGTACATCTATCAAAGGGTAGGCTTGCAGATACTGGAAGTCTTGAGAATCAGAAAAAAAGGGTCTTCTTGATTTTTTTTCTGATTATTATTTCAAGAGCTAACATAAATGTAGCCTTGCTTCTTTAGGGCAAAAGACTGACTTTTTTTTTGTATTCAAACATCTATACCTTCATCACATACAGGCAATAATATGAAACTCCTGTTTGTCTATTCTAGGAAATTACTAAGAAAACTAACCCCAATCCCCCACTCTACACTAGGTATCAAAATAATTTCACAGCTGATTTAAAACTCTTACCCTCATCATGCCCCAAGTGCAGTGTGACCTGTCTAGCCAGGAAACTAACAGAGCATTCTTTCCCTTCTTCTTTCTGCCTTGTGTTTCCAAGCTCCCAGCAGTGATCTGTTCCCATAGTTAACCTTACAGAACAAGATAAAGCTTTCTTGCCCAATGAAGCAAGAAGAGAAAAGTCTCTCCCTGAAAATGTGCCTCTGTCTCAATTTTTTCCAGAAACAGATATTAATCCTGCCCCTTTGCCAACTCAGCCAGGAGTCAAAATACCTTAGAATATAAAAATTCTCAGTAATTTGCTATGTTGCTCCCATCAAACTACTTCATTACACATGACTAAAATGGAGTAGGAAATAGAAAATAGCATGTATTCACCTCTGGAATGATCTCATATATTTTCTGAGCATGAAATCCCACTGGCTTCTCTTATGTGAAATTCCAAGATGCCTAAAAAATGGCTAAGTATTTATGATTCAATTAAAATGTAAAAGCAATTTCTTCTACTAATCAATAGTCAATATGCACTGTATCAATACAGTGAAAGTTATACATTATAAAAGTAATTTCTGAGCCTCAATGAAAGACCCATTTAATCACATCATTGTTGGAAGTATAGTATCTCTTAGGGCAGTGATAACCTTGCCCAGCCTCTTGGTTCATAGGTAAAATTAAGACTTGCCCAAGTTCATACAGTTGGTGACAGGGCTATGAACAACTCCAGATCTCCCAGACTGTGGCATAGTACTTAACCTTTTATTTTCTTATATTCCATGATTTTCACCTATAACAAACCCCTTACCCCACACACACACATACCACATTACCATCTCACAAATTTATCAATCTGTTTAAATCTATTTTTGGAAAAAAAGGTATTCCTTTAAATTCTAAATATGCAAAAATAAAATTAATAGTAAATACTTATTTTAGTGATTACAATGTGCCAGACTCTGCAAATAAATTATTGAGATTGGAGCATTAGAGGTAAGAAGGTAAAGTTCTGTTTACAGGGAAGTTTTGGAGTTTGAGCTCATTATTTAAAAGTAACAAGAGGATCCCATCTGGTAGACAGCTATGACTAAGAAACTCAATTAACCAGGCAGGAAACAACTAAAAGCAAAACAGTCAAAAATCAATCTGCAGCTTTTAAAAAGTTACCTGATAAGATCTCTTACAGAAAGAAATGACTCATAATTTGAAAATGAACTTGTTTAAAATGCATTGTCTTTAATTTTAAACATTTATTGATGTATTATCAGTCTACATCATAGTGAAGTTCAAAGTCATAAAAACAAATATGCACACAGGTCTTGGTGTGTTTTCCTTCAGGCCCCACCCTGCTACCTGCCACTCCCCATACATAGTAAACAAACAGACTGAACCAGGTGATGCTTGATAACAGACCCAGATTCTCTGGCATTCAAAGATGACATGAGTATCAATTCAGTTATGTTTATTGAGAAAGATAATAGCAACTGCAATTTTTCTTGACTACCATATTTTCCTCTCAAATTAGAAGGCTGTTGAAGGGATGACTGGGAATATATCCTACTATAAATCTGAAAATCACAGGAGATGTACACAAGTCCCATAGTTAGAACTAAGAGAATGGAATAGTACTCTTGGAAAATTCTAGTGTGTGATTTGATGCATTCTATGTAAGCAGCCACTGGAAGATTGATAGATTTGGGGATCTTTTCCTAGAACTCAGCCAACAGTCTAAAGGACATGCATTTTAAAGAAGAGTAATAATTTTTAAAAAGTATTTCAATAGTTGCCTTAAAAAGTTTATGATATGTATTCCTTATTTATATGATTGATTTTTATATATTATTGGAAATTTTAAGAAATGTCCCACTAGACCGTGAAGTTTAATAAAATGTTATGATGGACATGAAAGAGAAGCAGTTGAACTTTGCTAGGGATGGGGGATGGCCCCAGGAACAGCTAAATACCACTGTATGGAAGAGAACAGAGGCCTGTACAAACACACACAAGCTATGACAGGAGTATGATTATCCTTCTCCCAATATCTGGTTTCTCTTATCTCAATTCTAGTTTGTATCTATGTACCTCTTTGTGTTTGTAAAAATTGTCTATTTGTGGATAATTTCTTTGAAAATTTGGGAAAAAGTAAAGCCTGAGGATTGGCAAGATAAAAAGGAAGGGAAACAATAGCAGATCGGATTTAGAAATCTCTGCCAGACAATCTTGGAAGGGACAATGGAAAAAACACATATTAAAATTAATTAACTATGAACCAGCTACTGTTCTAGAAGATCAAGAGTCAGGGGTTAAATTAAAAATAATTCCCTCTCCTTATGAAACTTATATTCTAGATAAGGAATAAGTTTCATGTCTGTATCAATACTTTGTTCTAAAATAGTGTCTAATATTTAGTATATATTCAGCAAATATTAGTAGAATAAAATAAAAATAGAGGAACTATTTATTTAGTAGTAAGTTTTATTGGGGCACTGGAACCTAGCAATGTGATTGAGAGTGATTGAGGTCTAGTATAGAGGCTTAGTTTCAAAATGGTGGCCAAGGAAAGCTATTTGGAGATGGTACCATTAGAATTGATAACTTTTGTCACAATCTTCCTCTTTTAAAAAATTCGGTAACATGAATGTTGCAACATTTGATATTGTTACAGAGATCTCAGACACTGGCAGATTTTCTGTTTGATTATTTTTCAGTATGGGTAATTTCTATTATTCTGTCTTGAACTTCAGTTTCTCCCATAAGCCTATTGAATGAATTCTCCATTTCTCATGGAGTGTTCTTCCCTTCTCTTATTTCTATTTAGATCTTTTCAATCTTTTACAAACTTCTGATAAAATTCTACATTTTTTCATGAATGTTTTCCATCTTTTCTGCTAGATTTCTTTTTTCATTTATCATGATTACTATATGCCTCTATCTGATAATTCCAATTCTATCTCTGGTCCTATTTCTGTAGACAAAACTCAAAAAACTCTCTTGACACTGCATCATATTTATCATGTCTTAAAACTTTTTTTGCATATGCCAGATAGTTTATAGGGAAGAACAGTAGAGAGTTAAAGAAATAATTACCCTCAGAAATGGGTATACTACTTCTATTACTGGACTGCTTTTAGGAGACTGAATTGATCAAATATAGTTATTCCATATTTGAACTTTGTTGTGGTTTTAGTTAGATTCTGTTGTCCTCTGCCTTTAAATGTTTTCAAGGTTGAGTCAGAATTTTCATTTTAGCAGGACTTGGGACTTGAGCTCCTGAAAGAGTTCAGTCACCAACTTTCCAAGCTAAGGGATATCTGTTGCTACTATACAGCCCAGGTGCTAGTGTGTTGGGTTGCTGGAAAGATCATTTTACCCCCTAGTCCTTCCCTGGTTTCTTGTGCTTCAGGACATCTCTCTGCTGATTTTCTGTTCCTCTAGCCTTCTCAAAGCAAATGCAGCAAAGAATTGGTAAGACTGAGAAGGCATTGAAAGGATTTCTCTCAATCCTCTTTCCCTGCCCTACCTTTCACCAGGCATCTACCTTTTAGTTGGAGAAGGGGGTTGCTTGCTTTGAGGAGTCTCTCTCTCAGTTCAGCTGCCTTGGCTGCATATTGAGTGCAAAACTCAGTGAAGACCCATGGGAAAGAGTAGCCTGGTGCATAGACATACAGTCTGTGCCTGGTGTGATACACTAGGCTCGAATGCATCATACCACTCCAAACTCAGCCATTGAAAGTTCTTAAAAATACAAGTAGTTTCTCTATGTGACTCCCTTCTCCTTTCACTATTTTGGGGAGCAAAATGGTCATGAGTCTCTGCTCTCCCCATCACTGTCTGGAATTTAGTATATTTAGGTTTATTTTCTTTCTCGAATCTCAGATACTTTTTTTTAAATCTGATTTGCAGTTTACTTGATTTTTTTTTTCAGATAGAGTGGGAATGGTAATCTCTTCTGGCTTCCTACATTCTAACTAGAGACAGAAGACCTGCCTGAATTTCAAGGTCATAGCTTAACTACATGCTATTGAAGACCTTGGGGGATATTAAGGAAGAGAGTAGGCAACAACTCTAAGTCATAAACCCCAGGAGTTGAATATTATGGATGAAAATCGATGAAATGTGAAGTGTTTAAGGCATAATTATAGTCTAGGTAACAGTAATAATTATTGTTATATGGTGTTGTATATAATTGTTCGTGTCGACTTCTATAGTTTCCAGTAATTCACTTAAAAATTTATTGTACACCTAGCTTTTCCAGCCTGTAATTGTGTTCATTTCCTATATTAAGACATCTTCCCCCCTACCTTGTAACCCAAGAGCCATAACTAAATTTACAATTTAAACTAAATCAGGCACAAAGCAGTCACTGATCATTTTAATATTGAGAGTTTTAAAGGACACATTATGAAAAATTAAAATGCAAAAAGAAGCACAAAGTTAAATTAAATTATTTATTATGGAAAGATTAGTCAATCTAGCTACTCCCCTAAATTTCACATGAATAAAATATTACAGAAAATTTCCTTTTGGGTGATCAGTATATAGATCAGAAACTCCCCAAAGAAGCTGTATTAATAAAGTTAACTCATTCCTTATTAATGCCCTAGGCATTTTAACAACATGCAAAGTGAAATATCCACCTCAAAAATGACTTTAGCGACAAGCTACTTCTTTTGCTTCATGTACACAATGGATAATTAGTTCAGAAAAAAATCTCAAAGGGAGAAAAAAATAGCCAACTGTGAAATTCACAAATACTTTCTTGGATTGGCTACAAATGCTATCCAGGCCAATACCAGGGATAAATTCTTTCTATCCTATTTCCAATCCAGTCTTGATTAGTAAAGAGCTCATTTTCCAGTTTGTGAATTATCTAGGTCTTTGATTCTTCTCTTCCCTCTGGCTGATTACCTTTCCCATTTCTCTGCTCATTAGCACCTCCACCAAAAAGGGAAAAAATCCAGGTGAAAAGAAAAAGTGATCATACACAGGCAATCCTACATACCCGATGACTGGCTTAAAACACAATCGCTTTCCCATAGTCAGCATGTGTATATGGATGCTGTCTCCTTTTCTTTTGATGTTTTCATTCTTTTGATGTGGTGCAGCTTCTTAGCAGAAGAAGGCTGGGTGGTCAGATGTTCTACTATCATTTTGACATTCTACTATTTACCGTCTGACAAATATCCCTAGGAAAGTACTTTCCTTCATTTGGATATAAGATCCTTATCATGAAATGGGATGATATTCATACCATTCTTACCAGGTTATTGTAAGATCAACTCAAAGAATAAATATTTGCATACTATAAGTGGCACTATAAAATTAAGAAATTGCTATGTTTTTAATTTATAAAACCCTCTTGTTAACAACTCTTGTTTCTTTCTCTTTCTTTAAGAATCAAGGCTTGCTTTGGGGAAAGGCTCACTCAGTATGCATCTATTTTTTCTTTGTCTTCCTTTTTCTATTTTTAAAAATATTCTTTCTCTAATATATTTATGAAATATATTAAAATAATTGAAAGACTGGGAAAATATGGTTATATTTTTATGGATGAATTTTATACACCGATTCTCCTCATCTACTATTAAAATAAGTGACCAATTTGCTCATAGTATATATTGTTACCCAAATGGCCCTCAATGTAATGTGGATGTTTATAACCTTGCTTCTTAAAATGAAGACATATCCCACAGAGTAGAATTTTCAATAAACTGAGGGCTTATTATATACACATTTAACTGTTCTAACCAAGTATTCCTCATTTTGTGATATTTTAAGAATGTTTGGTTAGCCCTATGATTAAATGTCTTCCAAGAACATTATCCTTTTAGATGGATTACAGTTATTTGGATTACATTTGTAAGTCAAAGATATAGCCTTAAATTCAACCAAATTGAATTATGTAGTCATAAATAACTAATAAATTATTAATTAAATAATTTAAGTATGAGCCTTTAAAACAGTAATTTGATAGCAATTTATTCATTAATTGGTACTGGGGATTGAACCCGGGGGCATTCTACCTCTGAGCTACACCCTCAGCCTTTTTTATTTTGAAACAGGATCTCACTAAATTGCTGAGGATCTGGCTAAGTTGTTGAGGCTGGCCTGAAACCTGCAATCCTCCTGTCTCAGTCACCCAAGTACTGGGATTACCCAGGCGTGTACCACCATGCCTGGCTTTGGAAGTTATTTTTTAAAAAAACTATCTTAAAGAATACAGAGAATGCTTCCAAAGGAATATCTTAGAAAACCTAAGGGGGAAAATGTGAAATTAGTTATTTGTGAAAAATAAATCTCTGAAGAGTATTCCCTATGGGTACAATATGAAATAATAAAATACCTATTGGCACAAAAGAAAGAGGAGGGGAAAGAAAGGTTGTTGTTATAAAGAAGCCAAAAATAAATAAATAAATAAAATGAGATGAGCAGCTTGTGACCAAGTTAATACATGACACAGGAACTGCAGGATCTTCTGTGAAGTAGCAACCCGTGGCTTGCCTCCTGCATTCCAACCTCATAAAACAAAGGTACGTTTTTCCAAGATTGTTTTAAAATTTAACAGATTAAATGGGTCCTTTGAGATTAAAAAAATAAATATAGAGATATAGATTTTAGAGACTTGATGGGAAAAGTAGGAGAGAAGAAAGTATCAAGCCGGGCGTGGTGGTGCACGCTTGTAATCCCAGTACTTTGGGAGGCGGAGACCGGAGGATCCGAGTTCGCGGCCAACCTCATCGCGCATGCGCGGGCGCGCGTGATTTATCTCTTCTCTCTCCTCTCTCTCTCTCTCTCTCTCTCTCTCTCTCTCTCTCTCTCTCTCCCTGCTGACCCCCCCCCCTCTCTCTCTCCCTAGTGAGGCCCTCTGCAACTTCGTGAGACCCGGTTTCAAAAATAAAGCATAAAAAAATAGGACCGGGGGTGTAGCGCAGAGGTAGAACGCCCCTGCGTTCAATCCGCGGTACCGCAAAAAATAAATAAATAAATAAATAAATAAAATAAAATAAGAAAGTATCAGAGGTTTTCCTTTCTCCTTTCTGCCTGCTGGTATCCCCAGCCCTTTAGGAAAAGAATACTTTAGAGTTGAGTTCTCCACAACAACAGAACACTGCCTGACATTAAATATTACCAAGAGATATTGAGTAAGAGAACGCGCTGAGAGGCAGCTCTTTGAGCATGAACTTTATTTTCATTTTTTGACATGGCCTGAGTATGCAATTTAAAAATTGTTTCATTACTTCTCTCTGCAGATAGTTTATTTATTTATTTATTTATTTTGTGGTACCGGGGATTGAACCCGGGGGCATTTTACCTCTGAGATACACCCCGAGCCCTATTTTTTATTCTTTATTTTGAAACCAGGTCTCACTAAGTTGCGGAGGGCCTTACTAAGTAGCTGAGGCTGGCCGCGAACCCGGATCCTCCCGTCTCAGCCTCCCAAGTACTGGGATTACAAGTGTGCACCACCACGCCTGGTGCTTCCGCAGATACTATACCAACAGAGTCTAAAGTCAGCTCATCTTCGACACCCCCTAGATCTCTCACGTGGCTCACTGTGTTCGAGGCTGCACTTGCACTTCCAAATCAGAAAGATGCTATTCTTACACAAAAGGCAGCCTGACAAGTTACAAAATGAAGGGGATTTGAGAAAAGAGTGTATTGTAGCCAGTTAATACTTGTATAATGACTATTTCAAAAGGTTTGATGGATTTTCTTAAGATTTTTCTTTTACTGAATGACACAAACCACCAACATTTTAATCTCTCACAAAGCCAAAGCTTAAAAATCCAACCATCATTTCTTTTATTTCCTAATACCATATAAGGTTATTTTTAACTTCATGCTAATTCCTCTGACTCAGTATCAAAGTGAGGATAATCAAAATGCTAGACAGTTTCATGGAGGGCAATAATGGACAAATGGCTTAGGGAGTAGGTAGGGATGGAAGAGCTGGGTAACAGGTGTTAGCTATTCAGCTCAACCCAGAATTAATTCTCAGGACACATCTCATGAAAAGTACTATCATGATTTTAACTTGAACTTATATTTAAAACACATTTGTTGGCCGGGCGTGGTGGCGCACGCTTGTAATCCCAGTAC